>JAEANM010002122.1:0-25403 GCA_017656035.1 Myanophis thanlyinensis
TATATATATATAGTCAATCTCCCATATTTTAAGTAGTAATTTAATATGTAGATGTAATACATTACCTGGTAATCTAATCTAATAGTAGAGTCTGTTTGCCATTTAAACTCCAACTGTAGAAAAGAAAAACAAAAGAATCTGTACTGCTATATTTCAGAGAAAAGAGACAGTTAAGAAGGAAACATATTAGATGCCTCCTTAAATAATTCCTTTCCTTGAAGAGAAGGCACCGCTCTGTCCTGGTGCGTGCAGAAATTCAGCTACTTCAGCTATAAAATCTTCCCTTCAAGAAAATGAAAAGCAGCACAATACTTTTTGGTCCTTAGGCTGACAAGGCACAAACGGGAGTTCTTTTTACGCAAGATATTTTCAGAACCAAAATAAACAGAATTACTTTAAAAAAAACCAATAGGCATTTGCAAGACAGTTTCATTTGTTCTGTTCATTTCCCACAGATTTAGTCAGTGTAAATTATTGTGTGTTAGAAATTATATGTTTCTTTGTGTTCCAAGAAAACTTTCAAAAGCCATGTTTTTCTTCAAGATAGAATTTAATGGCAATTCTTCTGAATAAGAGCTTTTTACCCCCTCACCCCTTCTGCCTAATGCTTTCAGTAGCTAACCGACTTTTGGGCTGGTTTAAAAAAAAAAAGAAATGATGAAAGAAAAGAAAATTGCTGATTCATTTTTTTTATTATTTATACATTCAATTCTATGTGAGTACTGAAATAATAGACTGTACTTAGATAGTTTTGAGGATGAGGCCATGGTTTGGTAGCCAAAAGGAAAATGTGTATTACTACTCATTTCCTTTTTTTTCTCAGGGGTTTGTTTATTCCTTCATTCTTTGGCTTGTGCTTCCTACTAGTTTTCTGAAGGAGGGAGGGTGCTATCTATCTATCATCTGTTCATCCATCCATTCATTCTAAAACTGAAAACACTTTGTCTGAAGCCACATCATTCCATGAATTTTAAGAATTGTATAAAACTTGAAAAGCAATGACATCTTAGGTGTACTGTTATTGCCCCAAATCTAATGTAAGTTAGACTATGGTTTATTTGGTCAGGGAGTGTTTGATATGCACATTCATGTTTGCCTAAGAATCCTGAGCAGACTTAACGTTCAAGTGTTAAACAAAACTGCATGTACCAAATATAGTCTGGAAAATGGCATTAGAGAAACATTAAAATTAAATTAAAGGATCACAAGGAATCAAAATGAACCTTAGGTGAATTACTTGTGCCAAATTAGTTGTGACAATTTTAGGGAAGCTATTTGGTCCATGAATATGATAGCTGGGTGGAGAAATTGCCTTTCAAAGAAACAAGTGCTATATGTCCTCCCAGTTATATGGCAGCAGGGAGAAGGATCGGGAGAAAGATTTGCAAGACCTAGGAGAAGAACAGATCTGAGATTAGCTTGAAGTCTAAGACTGAGAATATCTTCTGTCAGAGAATGACGGTTAGGAATGAGGCCAGTGTGAGCTAATAATTACATGATTGAGGAGATAATCAAACCTCTTTTAAAACCTATCTTTGTGGATACTTGTTTAATGGATACCAATTTTTCCTAAATTACCCAAGTGGTTATGTTATCTTTCAGTACATCAAAGCAGGCCGGATTAGAGAACAGTTTCCCCAGTCTGACTATTTGCTGCTAAGTGTGCTTACCAGCAGGATGGTGACTCATAATTAGTTTTCAGTGCAACATCTATTATCTGTAAGGGAAGTGCCCATCAATTTAATTGGTAAAGGAATGCTCAGTAGCTGAGGCATATGAATTACAACAGCCTTTGCTCCTGGCAATTTGTCTCAGGCTACCTTGTCCAAATAAATATTAAAGCAAAATGGTAATTCAAAGATAACTGGTCAGAATGGAAGAGAGGCAGGATATAAACATCTAAACAGTCATACAGCGATAAAATACTCTCAGAGAGGTCATTCAGAAAGCATCTTCCACATAATCTGTATTTGGTATCCTTATGTTGTAATTGTCATCTTCATCATCATTGCTTTCCTGATAAATTGTGATTATAGTGATTAAGACTTTATGACGTTTTTACTCTATTGCATTTGCCTATTGAAAATAGAGGTGGTATTTTAAGGAACAATACTAAAAAATGCTCAAACTATCAAATCTGTATATTAGTGTTCAAGATTTTTCAGTCCAGACTTCAACATACATAAATTAAATAAATTTACTGCCCAATGTGGAATCTGGAGTCAAAAGAGGCAGAATCAGGCAAAATCACTATGAACCTCTGATGGATAATGGAAAAGACAAGGGAGTTCCAAAAAAGGCATATGACTATATCACCACAAATTGGTAAGAAAACAGGGTTGTATTTGGCCAGTTTACTTGCCTCTTGAAGAATTTGTATGTTGACCAGAAATAATAATTAGAACAGAATATATAACTCTAAATGGTTCAAAATTGAGAAAGGGATTTGCCAAGGTTGTTACTGTCATCTTATTTATCTAATGTATATGCAAATTGTAGTATGAGAAACGCTGGTTTAGAATTAGGAACTGGAATTAGAATTGCCAGAAGAAACATCAACTATTTCAAGTATGTTCATTTTAACCACTGGAGGCAAGAAAGATTTTCAACTGTTTTCTTGAAGATGAAAGAAGAAAATGCAAAAGTTGATTTGCTGCTCAACATTAAAAAAAACAACCTAAAATTACATTAGCAGATAATGCTTAGATATTTTGAGCGCATAATGTGAATGCAAGAGTCACTGGAGACCTTGATGTCTGGAAAAAATGAAGGGAAAGGAGAAAAGGACAACAGAGAGAAGACGCAATACCATGATTAATGAGCAGGCATGACCTTCCGAAATCTCAGAAAAGTTATAGATAGACCTAGCAATGATGTCAACAGATAAAGAAGAATCAGAAACCAGTGAATAATATATAGGCTTAACAGCTAGCCCAATATTTGTTCTTCTTCCAAGGTATACACACATAAACCAGTATAGAATATGATTCCTTGCTCAAAGCTAGGGACAGGGAACTGCCTGTAAAACTGTACTATTTACTAAACTTGACAACTATCCAAACATAATGTTACAAAGCCGAACAGGCTGATCTTTGATTCAGGGAAAGACATGTATTTTGATCTTTTGCAGTATTGATATTATATAGCTGTAGATCTTTTTGCTAAATTATTGCAATGCAAACAATTTAATATTAATGTTAAAAATTAGACCACATAGTTGTAATCCCATTCCAATCAACATGGTATGATTGTGAATTATAAAGAAATACTCCTCTAATGTGGAAGAAAAGCAATACCTTTATTATTTAAAAAAAGATTTTATTTATTTTTCACATTTTTGAACCTCCCATCCCTCTCTCAAAGAGGCATTGAGAGAAGATATTGCCGTCTCTACAGGGAGCACAAACCAAAGTGAATTCATTTTAAAAGAGTCAGCAATTTGCTCCAATAAGAAATGGCTTGGCACAGTAAACTACAAATATGAACCCTATAGTTGCATTCTTTGTTTAATGAATGGTCTCTAATATCTTTATAACCAAAAATATAGAAAGATTCTGAGAAAAGAACAAACATTGAAAGCATTATATTAAAAACAGATGCTTCAATGGTGTGTGTGTGTGTGTGTGTTACACTTGCTGATTCTTAAAGTTACCATTTTGCTTCTTAAATCATCTCTTTCTACATACCCTTCTTTTAGGTATGTGGTGTTAACATGCTTGGATTTGCTTAAAGTTTGACCCTGGGTACCTCCAAGTGAGTTGCCAGGATATAGTTTTGTGATATTAGCTGGACTGAATTCAGTTCTGTAGTGTCCAACGAAATGAACAAAGTCCTCTATATCAGGCATGTCCAACCTGCAGCTCATAGACTGCAAGTAGCCCTGGACAGCTAGTAAAGCATCCAGTGTGCTCAAGTAGAGTGGATATGCTCCAGGTCCTCTCAATTAATCTGGGTCATCCTGTGAGGAAGTTTGCCTTCAGCCCCTGCTAATTGGAATAACATCCCCCCGCTTACTGGGGTTCCAGAAAGTTCTCAAGCCCTGGCTCTCTTCTCAGGGTTTGTTGGAGTGGACCCTCTGCTATGTGCTTTTTTAAATTGTTATAAAAATATGTTTTCTTGTTTGGCTGGTTAATTTTGTTACATTTTAAATTGTTTAAATTATATACATTATTTGATACGTTGTAAGCTGTCCAAAGTCTAGGTCAGTGTTTCTCTGGCTGGGGAATTCTGGGAGTTAAAGTCCAAACATCTTAATATTGCCAAAGTTTAGAAACACTGATCTAGGTTATGATAAATGTTGTTGTTGTTGTTGTTGTTGTTACGACAACTATACAACTCATTGGGTCATTGTTTCAAAGGGTATTTCCTCCCCTTACCAGAGAAATAGAATTACCTTGGGCAAAAAAGTAGTGGCACCAGGAGCAACGTCTGGCTTCCCCATTGACTTTTCTTATAGGAAGCTGGCAGGGAACTTTGGAAATGACAATCATGTGACTGTAGCTGCACAGCAGCAGTTAAGCAGCCACAACATTGCCAAATTTCAATCCTGTAGGTCCCAGTAAGTTAGGTAAGTTAGCCCATTTAAGATACGTTGATTCAAAAATTGTTGCCTTGTGGTGCATCATTTCACCCAATTGAAGGCTACAAACAATCGAACAGACCAAGAGTATTAGTAGTGTATAGATAATGATAATAACAATGTGACTTTCTAGCAAATAAAAGCTGTACATTTCTAATTTAAGCTGCTTATAAAAAAAAGTATTAAAGTGGGCGATATAAAGGAAAGTATTATGCAAATGCTTGAACTACTGTTTTTATTCCTTGGACAAGCATCCTTTATTTTGCTTGGAAAATCTTGCTTATTGAGACTGGATAGGGATAGAAACACAATCAACCCAGTATCCTATGGGAGTGAAATTGTGTACTTAGTGGTAGGAAGGAAAAATGTTTTTCTCTCCTAATCTAAACACTACTATAGGATAGCCTTTCCCAATCCTTTTACCCTGGAGAAACCCCTGAAATAATTTTCAGGTCTCAGGGAATGCCTACATAAATAGCAAAAAATATGGAAATTTCATAATGCAATACAATTCAATTAACCATGTTTTCTTTACAGCACAAGCACAGAAGAAGGCCAGCAGCTGAATTAGGACACATAAAAATCCCCACTATAGAAAACTCTAGCCTTGTGCTGTACATAAAGTTTTTAAAAAATGTGTTTTTCAGTCATGATTTTTCACCAAACTCCTAGCAACCTCTCATAGAACTCTGGTTGAGAAAAGCTGTTCTAGGAATTAATCAATGCTTTCCAACAAATCATCTTTTATAAATGTAACAAATAAAATATAAAATAATAAAATAAGCTTAAGCTGCTGAGGAACACCACATCAACAAAACTCCAGCAGTTTGGAAGCTCTGGATACCATAACAGATGGGATTTCTTTAAAACTGTGGGAAATGGTAAAATCACATAAATTTGTACCTGCTTTGGATGTCTGACAACCTTTTTATAAGTTCAGAACTTCTGTTCTAAAGAATGAATAGCTGGAAAAGTCCATAGAGAGCCTAGAAAGAAGCCTCTTAATCCTCAAGGTACGAATCGGCACTTAATAATTGTCCAAAGTTACAAATGCATCCAAAGTGTACTTACAAGAATGGTTTGAAATTGCAAAACACAAGGCCTCTGCACTTGTGTGATCTGGATTCAATCACTCCTAAAGTGGCAGCCATTTTTAGTCCTCTGACTGCCCTTTGTCACCTGCAACTTGTGACGTTGGCACATGTCTCCCCTGGTGCATATAACCAATCAAGATCCAGGGACTTTGCAGCTGGACTTGCTTTTTCCCCCTCCTCTTTAAAGCAGATTTGGAATATTGTAATAGTTATCTTTGTAAGTAATTTAATTTTTTATTTTTCATTATAGTACTATGATTGTTTGTAAATATTTGACAAACTGTTGTGCTTGTTTGTAATTACTTTGTAAACTATTATGCTGGTTGAAAGTATTTTACAAAGTAAAGTTTTTTTTCATTGCAGTGTTTGTTTGCATTTGCTTTCAAATTGCTTGCAGAAATACTATCCAGTGTCTACAGAATACGTATTTGGTACTGTAAAGTTTCTTTGTATTCTGCTGTACTGGTTTTTTTTGCATGTAATTTGAGATTGCGTGCAGAAAATTCTTTTGCATTCTACTGCACTGTGTTTGTTTGCTTTTGCTTTGAGAATTAATGTGTGCTACTATAGATCGTTTGTAGAGCAGCAGCTGATGGGTAAGTGGAAGTGGTTGCTTCCAGAAGCTTCACTGGGAGCTCTGAAAATTAATTCTCTCCCCCCCCCCTACACACACACACAATATTTAAATCCAGGCATTTACGCTGCTGTTCAGATGTGAAAGGCCATCTGTCCTTAAGAAAATAGCTGATTGGTGCTATTCCCAATCAAGCAGTGTTCCCTCCTGAGGCTCCACCTGAGGAGCCCTGCAAATTCTCCAGCCTCTTGGTTCATTTAATGCTGGCGGAGGTCGTTTAACAAATGGAACCAAATAGGAAGCCTGATCTTTGGAATATTAAATGGTTCAGTTTACAACAGTTTTGACTTATGACCCTTAATGGGTAGGCTCCATTAGGGTCATGCCTTGAGAACTACCTGTATCATGAAAACACTTCATTGGCAAACTGGATGAATGCATTGTGTCCTGTTCCTTCTGTCTGTAAGCAGCGGATGAGACAGAACAAGAGCATGACTCCCATACCCTCTTCCATCATTCCTTCATCCCACAGTTCTTTACTAGCACACCTTTGTGTGCATATATGGTGCTTGGTAGTGGTGACTAACCAGTCAAAAACTATGTGTAACAATGTGTTGGGTGAGTACTATGGTGTTAAACATAGAGGATATTACAATAAAATAAGCCAAATAAAAATATGAGGGGAGAGAGAGAGAGAGAAAGAGTTTTTATAGTAACCACCTATGATTTTGTTTCTCATCCTGAACTAATGGTTGAGTGAGATTTCTGAGCCTTGGAATCTCCCACTCTGTATTGCTTATCATGTCACAGGATCAAAACATAAATAATGATTCACAAACTAAAATAAATCTTGATCAAAATTTTGGGTTTTTTCTCTCTCTCTCTAAAAAGAAATATGCAGTTAACATTTAAATTATTTAAATAGATATCTATTATCTATTTTTATCTATTATATTATCTTTGTGGATTAATCTGTCAAAACCTGACTGGTTTTGCTGTTATTCAGTTTACATGTAAAGTAGTTTAACTGAACCAAGAGGATTTTTGTTCAGTTTTTCAGAGGTGTATTTCTGTAGTATATCCAGTTACTCTTGGCACCACCTTGAGCTGGAGTAGCTTTTAAAAACTGAAGATAGTATCAAAATGAATTCTCTTATTTAAAAAGAGGAGATTAAGTTTACATTCCAATTGTGACACATTTTTCTACTGTGGCAAAGTAAACTTGCTACTTGATGCACATATATCAAGTATAAGATCAAGAGATTATGGGGCAGAGTTGGAAAACTGTTTCTCATCAACATGAGAAACAATTTGATTCAATTCAACAACTCTCTGAACATATTCCTTGCACAGTAAACTTTTTATGCAATGTAAAGTTGTTTACATAAAAAGAAATCTTGAAGAGTCCAATATGTGCAAAATCTTTTATGAACATTCATAACTGAACAAGCTTTTTGCACCAGTGAGCTTTCGGATATTCAATCCACATCCTCTTCAGATCTGGTGTGTTTCCAACCCTAAACCATATAAGCTTTTCCCAGCCATACCCACCAGAAAAAGTCTATGACCGCTCACCGTGGGACAACTCACTGCCGAATAAGAGTTACACTAATGTCAATGAAATGATGGACTAGCATAATTAATGAACAGATGCAAAAGGAGGGACATAATGAAATATGAATGACAAAAATTAAAATATTTTAATACATTTATAAATAATTTAATTGAATTGTTAAATTGCCCTGTGGTGAGTTGTCCCACAGCAAGTTGGCTGTGGCAAGTTGTCCCATTCCACACCAGAAGTGTTGGTTATAACTTGCATCACCCTTTATATATTGTTTCGCATGCAAATGTACCTATTTTCTGTCTCATTAGTACCAATTATTAATTGTATCAATTAATTATAATTAATCAATTAAATATTAATTCTAGGCATATCTATATGTTTTTGCCAGCTAGTAATTCTTTCATACAATTCAGCTACCTGAATTAGCATCCTAACTTTCACTCTTTTTAGTCATGTTGATAGGGATTTTACTTTAATTTAGTTTAGTTTAGCTTAGTTTATTATCATTGCATATCGTACAACGAAATTAAATGGTATCTTCAATGTACATCATAACCACAAAATAAAACACAGACACACATCCTTCACATTCTATACAATTGAAAATCCCTGATATTGCATTAATATTGCACTGTACAGTAGAATTCAATATAGTTACTGCTCTGTGATAGAAGCTGTTTTTCAGCCTATTTGTCCTTGTTTTTATTGTCCTGTACTGTCTGCCATTTAATATGATTCATGTATAGACTCACATGAGTTGTTTATCTTAGAAAAAAATGGATTCGGATTGAAAATTCATTGTAACTGCAGAAAAAAAGTTTGCATTCAAAGTTTTGCGGCTGGTCTCTTTTTCCCCCATCTTTATGTTAAAGGGAGAACTATCAACCTCTCTTTGTTCCTCAAAGCCAATAATTTGACTCGATCTTGAATTGAACAATTCTTTACTTCTAATTTTTTTAATTTAGCATATGACATATTGTGCATGGACTAGCAATATATATATTTATATAATTTCATTTCTATGCCACCCACATCACTGATCGTGATACAGTGACCCTTTAGGTGGCTTACAATGTAAAACAAAGGTACTAAAAGCAATTAAAAATTAGAAAAATTGAATATCTCAAAAGCTGAGCCAGATGTGTTCCAGAAATTGGTGTTCAAGTCATATCCAAAACATTCAGAATTGCTATTCAATGATACAATCTCAATAGAATGGACAACCAGAATTTGTTTATTTTTCTTCATAGAAAACCTGACAACCACATTAGAAATGAGATAGAAGGTTGCCTGCCCAAATTTGGAAACAAATTTGATAAAGGAACAATATCACTAGATAACATAGTGGAGAGATTAAACTACTAGTTTTTAGTTCTTTATTGGGATATTGAAACACACAGAACCCAAGGTTCTGAAGGAAATGGCAGATGAGATCTCAGAACCACTGAACTGTATCTTTCAAATATCCTGGAGGAACTGTAAGAGGACTGGAAAAGAGCTGATGTAGTTCCCATCTTCTAAAAGGAAAAAAAATAGATCCAGGAAACTACAGACCTATCAACCTGACCTCAATACCAGGAAGATTCTGAAAAAGATAATCAAGGAATGAATCAGCAAACAGAGTAATAACTAGAAGCAAACAAAGTAATAACCAAAGGCCAACATGGGTTTGTTAAAAACAGATCATGCCAGACAAATCTTACTGCATTCTTTGACAAAGTGACAAAATTAGTGGACCAGAGGAATGCTGTCAACATAATTTACTTGGACTTCAGTAAGGCATTTACTAAAGTAGACCATAATCTACTACTTGACAAAATAGAAAAATGTGGGTTAGACATCACCACCAGATGGATTTGTAACTGGCTGACCAACCGCACTCAATGTGTAGTCAACAACGGAACTGCATCTACATGGAAGGAAGTATACAGTGGGGTACTCCAAGGCTCTGTTTTAGGCCCAGTACTTTTCAACATCTTCATCAATGATTTGGATGAGATGATAGATGGGGAACTCATCAAGTTTGCAGATGATACCAAGCTAGCAGGAATAGCCAACACTCCAGAAGTTAGGCTTAAGATACAGACAGATTTTGACAGACTTGAACATTGGGCACTATCTAACAAAATGAAATTCAGTGGTGAAAAAAATAAAGTTCTACATTTAGACAAGAAAAACAAAATGCACAGGTACGGTATATGTGGTACCCTGCTCAATTGTAGTCACTGAGAGGGATCTTGGAGTCCTAGTGGATAATAACTTAAATATGAGCCAGCAGTGTGCTGCAGTTGCCAAAAAAGCCAACATAGTCCTAGGCTGCATAAATAGAGGCATAGAATCAAGATCACATAAAGTGTTAATACCACTTTATAATGCCTTGGTAAAGCCACACTTTATACTGCATCCAGTAAATTGCTTTTCTCCTGTTTGATTAAGCCCATGGTTTCTATGTAAGACCCAAAGAGAAATGACATACCTACTTCATTATTTTAAGTGAAATTAAGGTTTGGTTTTATTTTTTTAAGGAAAGAAAACATGTCATCTCATACAGTATTACCAGGCAACGTATGATCACGGTTGTTGTACTTTAAGTTGGAAAATATTTTTGTGGATAAAACTAAGATTCCAGATGGTTTTAAAAACTGTTGTGTATCAGTCCTTTGGGAATGAAAGGAAGTTAATTTACCAGGCTAAAATATTCACTACAAAATATTTTTAACTGTTTCAGTATTTTTTATTTCAATGCTATAAGATATACTATTTGAAGGAGAACATTGCATTACTGTAATACATTACAGTATTATAAGTATTAAGCTAATATGAATAATAAACGATGTTCATTAACCATAAATACAATTTATGATAAAAACAAGTAGTCCTCGACTTACAACCACAATTGAGCCCAAAATTTTTGTTACTAAGCAAGAGATTTGTTAAGTGAATTTTGCCCCATTTGACAACCTTTCTTGCCACAGTTGTTAAGTGAATCACTACAGTTGTTAGGTTAGTAACACAGTTGTTAAACTGTGGCTTCCCCATTGACTTTGCTTGTCAGAAAGATCACATGTCAGGACATTGTAACCATCATGAATATGTATCAGTTACAGACATCTGAATTTTGATCACGAGAATGCTGCAATGATCATAAGTGTGAAAAGCAATCATAAGTCACTTTTTTTAGTACTGTTGTAACTGAATGGTCACTAAATGAACTTTTGTAAGTCGAGAACCACCTGTAAAATCACATCAGGGAAAAGAGATAAATTCTAGCAACACATCTTAATGATTCATAAATACTTTGTAGAATAAAATATGTATTTTCTTTATAATATATTGATTAAATAGATCAAGGAAAGCATATCATAAAAGGGCTGGTTGAAAAACTGTTTTCAGAAATTACAATCTTCTCCAATATGTTGCTTTCCAGATTTGTCAAAGTATAAACTGGATTACATTGGCAGAACCAATGATCATAATAACCGTGATAACCAAGCTGTACTGGGAGGGGGAGGGCAATAATAGTTCAAAAGTATCTCCTGAGCCAATCAGCATGAATTGTCTGTATTGATGTGTAATAAAAAGAATGTCCTCTACTGTAACACACTGGGGATGGATTGTTGTATGAGTTGCTTGGTGAGTGAGATAGCTGGTTGCTAAATTTTATATATAAGTAAATACATAAATTGATCCCTTATATCTTCACAGTAGATGCTGTTCCACCCATTATACATTTCTTTGGAAGGAAGATAGGAATGGTTTACTTTTCCTAAGACTAACTAATTATCTGGAGCCAGCTATAATTTTATCTCAAATCCAATGTGGTGAAATGATACTACTGAAAGAAGAACATGTGGGATTGAATCTGTTTATATATGTGTGTGATTAATGCAGAAGTCTTTCTTCTACAAAATGCGGGCAAGATTGAAGAAATCTGGAACCAGTTTAATTACAATGAAAATTAGTCTGTTCCCTCTCTTACAATTTCTATTCTTCTTATACATATATTTACCCTTAAGCCACATAATTGTACTGTTCTTATTGTTCCTGGGCTTCCAGTTGTGGTAAAATATCCTGTCTGTTACTGGCATAATCGTAAGCTCTGCTTATGCTTGAAGTATTATTTTATGAACTTTGTATAGTTTCCCCGTGAATCATTTTCTGGGATTGTTGTGTTTTCTGCATTTATTAATTTAGAAAACCTTATAACTCTTATGATAGACTCTGAGATCACACTACTCTTGCAATTGTTTGTACACTTCAATCTGCACAAAATCTTGAAGAGATTTTGGTATGAAGAAAGAAGAAACCTTTTTCAATGGAAACAGTTTCTATTACAATTCAAGTCTTTATTGTCAATGCACAACATGTGTGCAGCGAAATTGAAGTTTAATGGAAGTACCGTATTTTTCGGTGTATAAGATGCTCCGGAGTATAAGATGCACCTAGGTTTTGGGGAGGAAACATGGGGGGGGGGGAATTCTGCCTCTGCCTCCCAGCAATTTGCCTCCTTGCAGCAAACAGCCAGCAGCCTGATCAGCTTCAGCACAGCCTGATTTAGCATGAGCAGCTAACTGGCAGTTGAATCTGTCCCCTGTAATACCGACAATCAGCTGTTCCAGGCTGTGGGGATCATTGCGGCCTATTGCCGCTGCTGTGCATGCTGTTTTCGGCCTGTTTTTCAGCCCATTTTTCGGGCCGAAAAAAGGCCGAAAAGTGGGCTGGTGGGTGTGCAGGACTTTGGCAACATTTGCTGTCTAAAACACACAGACATTTTCACCCACTTTTTTGGGAGGGTGCATCTTATACACTGAAAAATACGGTATATCAAAGTGTGGTATCATGCCTTTTTTTTTTTAACCTCCCAAATTTCTTGAAGATGAAGTAGCATCTGAATACAAATACTCCTGAAGATAACAGAAAGCACCCACGTATACAAAAGAATCTTAGATGTAGAAGCTGTTCATGTGGTAGATAAAACAAGATATGTTAGTGAATTAAAATATCACTACTCTACATGTGAATGTCTATTATGCACTCATTATGCATTTCTCACTAGGCATTCTGTATGGATTTTATGGTATTCTGGAGCTGATCGGGTGAAAAAAACAGATTGAAGAAGGCTGTATTGCCATATTTTACTTGCATCTAGTAACATAGAAACCAACTGTTAGAAAATAATATTTGTAGCTCAGATTTGAACTGTGGACTCTTTGGTGCTCTCTGAGCTTGATTGTTTTCTTGCAGATGTTTCCTTTCTACTCCTTTCTAATACTGATGATGTTACCTAGTTAGATAAATAAATGTCTGCAAGAAAGTAACCAAACTCAGAGAGAAACAGAAACCCCACAAATCACACATTGTTCCTCTGAATTTAAATTAGAAAATTATACTTTTAGTTTTGTTTGGAGTGAGAGTAGAAGATGCCGAGGATAGAGTTAGGTGGAAACAGATGATTCGCTGTGGCAACCCCTAACACAAGGGTCGGGAACCTATGGCTCGCAAGCCAGGTGTGGCTTTTTTAAGAATTTCATCTGGCTCGCAGAAAAAACATAATCCATCAATAGAGAGAGGGGTTTTTTCCTCTCTTAGGCTTGCCCCCACCACTCCCCTCAAGGCGCTCTCCACCAATAGGAAATAGGTGCTAGAGACGGTGACGGGGAGGGGTGGGGGTAGGCGGAAAGGGAGGAGAAAGTGGGGTGGTAGGGATCGATTCGGCACGCGCGTGCACCAGCCAAACCTAAAGGGAGTCATCCTATGAGGGAGCGAGGCCAGCTGCGTGGTGCGAGGCATAGAGACAGTGACAGCACAGAATGGAATTGGGGGCGAGAGGACGAGGAGGAGGAGGAGGAGGGAAGAGGAAGCCACCGTCAGCCCCCGGAACTATCGGGGAAGCTCCCTCACACGCTTTCCCCCGCCCCGGGTGCGGAGGAGAGGGAAGGGGGTGGAAGTCTCCCTTGTCGGCCTGAGAGGGGAGCCAGGCCACGTTCTGGCTGGACGGGCTGAGAGCGCCGGGAGTCGAAGGACTCCCCGTTTTCTTCCTCCCCTCAGTGAGAGGACGGGGAGGAAAGGCCCCCAAGCGCGCATGTCTGTGTGTGTGTGAGGGAGAGAGAGAGCGAGATCGTGAAGGAATCAATTAGAATGGTTAATAATTCCACGCGTTGCTGTGGAACATTAAAAGCCGGGGGGGGGAGGAGGGAATGGAGCAGCCTGCGGGAAAAGGGATTCCCCTCAAGAGTGATGGGTCTTACTGAATATATGGCTCTTACTGAAATAAAATTCCAAATATTTTGCTTTTATGGCTCTCTGAGTCAAAAAGGTTCCCGACTCCTGCCTTAGAGTATTGTTTTCTGGGTAACTGATTTCAATGGGCAGATCCTGTCTATCTTGTTTGACCTGCAATTATAATCAGCATGTGACTCTTAAGTAAATATTTCTTCTTGGTTGAAGTATGTGTGTGAAATTAACAACCTTTCATTTATTTACCTGTAGGAAGCACTTACTGGATAGCTTCAGGTATATTGGTACTGAATAGGAGGAAAATGCCAGTTTCCAGTGGAGGTGAGCTCTTTCAATTTCTGCCAAATCTACCAATGTTGGATCAATAACATTAGATTATATTCTATCTTTTAACTGCATTTTGTAAGAAAGATGAAAGGTACTGATGGCAACTCTTAACATTGATGGGTTTGGATAATACAGAAGAAGTGGATATAATAGAGCCAGTGCTGTGTAGCAGTTTTGGAGAAATGTTGGTAAGAATCACAGCCACTATGCAAACAAAGGATTGTTGTGAACTGTCTACTAGCAGAGTTCGTGATTTCCCACTACCTTCCCCTGAAATCTGGGTGATATTCTAGAAAAGGTCTGGGGAGCAAGACTGCAGGAACAAAATAACCCCAAGCTCAGCTCTTCAAAATAACAACCAAAAGTCCCACTGCATTGCTTGGAGTTTACTGATGTTTTGTCAGCTATCTGGGTAAAAGATTCAGGAATCACTGAGATTGCATTGAAAAGCAGGCAGGTGATAGAAAATCAGCTTTAAAACATCTGCCACATTTACCCGAAGAAAGAAACTGAAACAGGTAATTTCCTTGGAGTGCAGAGCTGGATAGGCTTACTGTTTCTAAATGAAATACAACAGTCTGAATGTAAAACGGTTTTACTCCCTCCTCCCTGATTTAAGTTGCCAAGATAGTTTTTCACTGAAATTTGGAAATCTGCAAAAAAGGAAAAGAAGTAAAAGAAATGTATTTTTCTCTTCCAATAATCTGTTCAGTGAACAAGCTGCAAAAAATAGTTCTGTATTCTCCCCATGTGATGTAGCAGACGGTAAATTTCCATTTAAAAGAATAAGTAGCATAGCTGCTGGCACTGAACTTGCTTGTCGTAGTCAAAGCTACTTACAAAGAGGATGCTGCAATACGGTACTTTATTATTTCAGTCATGCAGAAATCAAATAGAGGAAAATTGCAAGAGGGGATGAGAGAAGTAGGGTCATAGCCATCAGTCTTTTCTGCTTAACACATAATTTTTTTAAACTAAAGAATAGAGATCAGTGGCGGGATATGTACGAAGGAGCGGCTTTCCCTTTTACCTCAATTTTGGTAGTTAATGAAAAGCTATACTTTGTGCTGGATAAGTGCTTTGTCGAGAGTTAGAAAGCTCTTTACAGATATCAATTACAGCTTGAGACACTCAGAATGATCTGCATATTGGACAGAGATTGTTTAACCTGATTGTACCTGTAAGTATCAAGCAAGCTCTATGACAAAATAATAACACCTCCAGATCGTGGCTGAGCTTGTGAGGGCCTTCTGCACCTTCTACTGAAGAAAAGGGGGATATTCACAACTACTGACACACCAGAAAGAACATCAGTTAGACAATATAGCAAATATTTAGACAGATAGATTGGGCAATCTTTTAAATATGAGCCAACAGTGTGCTGCAGCTGCCAAAGAAGCCAACATAGTTCTAGGCTGCATAAACAGAGGGATGGAATCAAGATCACGTGAAGTGTTAATACCATGATTAGGGGACTGGAGGCTTAAACATATGCAGAATGATTGCAGGAACTGGGTATGTCTTATCTGAAAAGAAGCACTAGGGGTGACATGTTAGCAGTGTTTCAATATCTCAGGGGCTGCCACAAAGAAGAAGGAGTCAAACTATTCTCCAAAGCATTTGAGGGTAGGACAAGAAGCAATGGGTGGAAACTAATCAAGGAGAGAAACAACTTATAACTAAGGAGAAATTTCCTGACAGTTAGAACAATTAATCAGTGGAATAACTTGCCTCCAGAAGTTGTGAATGCTCCAACATTTGGAAGTGTTTAAGAAGAAATTGGATAACCATTTGTCTGAAATGGTATAAGGTTTCCTACCTAAGCAGGGGGGTCAACTAGAAGACCTCCAAGGTCCCTTCCAGCTGTGTTATTCTATTCAGTTCTATTCTGTTCTGTTCCATTCCATTCCATTTTAGAAAGGAGCCTTCCTTAGAGCTGTCATTGTAAATGTAAGATTATCCATAGCTTTAACTAAATAGAGAGAGTTTTTCTTTTATGTTTTATGGTCTTGGTTTTATGTTGGGATCAAACAGAATACCACCCCCATTTCTTCCAGAAGAAAGATGGATTTTAAATGGTGAATTTTCCTTCAGGTTCAATTTTGAGATTTCTAAAGACCTGAAACCCACTTGTGGAATGGCCCTTTGCATTCCTACTCACCTGCTTCTCCCCAAGCTCAGCTCTTCAAATCAGTTTGAAAAAACTCTCTTTTTAGCTTGTTTGGAAGAACTGCTTCTAAAAAAAACTAAGGCCAAATTACTAATGACCAGGAGAGTCTCTCAGCAGGGCCTTTGCTTGTTGGCATCTCAAATTGGGGCTTAGATGGCACAGAACTCTTCAATGTAGCTTCTAACAAAATAAGCAGAAGATTCCCTCTTGCTTTGGGTTGGAATGAGCTACTTACACAGGTTTGATGAACATATTCAGTGTTCTGTCCTAGGCCACTCAAGACAAAAAAGCAGACTTTGCTGTCCGCTAAAACCTCTTTATTTTATCAACAAAACCAGGCTGATATTACAGTCTCTTATCAGGTTTGGAACAAGGCCAGAAGATAACTTACAATTACACTCGGCCATCATTAAGGCAGAAACAGAGCTTCCCAAATCACTATGAACTAATTGTTCTCTGCAAAACTCCAGTTCCCTTCACTCCTGTTTTTAATCCCTCTGGGAGAGGCCAATCACTGGCCACCTGTGCTATGCCTTCCAAGATGGCTCTGATTCCTGAGCTGCTCCCTTCTCCTAGCAGCTCTGTGCATACACACATGAGGGACAGTTTTTACCTGTTCTGCTTCACTGCTCTCCAACTTGGAAGGCAGCTGATGACTGACAGGCATCCCTGGCCCCAGCTCTGTCTCTGAGCACTCATCAGATCCTTCCACAGAGTCCAGGACAGGCTCATGTTGTTACTCACTATTGGAGTCTGTCAACAGCTCTGCTGGCCACTGGTGGGCCACAACATTCAGTCTGCACAATATGCTTATCAAGGACAGTGACAGATTGGGTACAGGACTTCTATAAAGAAAGGTCCTGTTGGGGGCATATAATTCAATATTTGAAATGATCTGAGTGATCAATATTTATTAATATATTGTATACACTGTATATCCTGCCATGATTGTGCATACACTGTTAGTGAATCATATGAATGATATTTTCCATTCTAGGCAACAAAAAAGACCATTTAAAGTAATACCATGAATTCAATATTTCAGGTTGCAGAGAGAAGATGGGATACCACATTTTGTTCCATTACACTGTCACTGGAGTGATAGAAAACTGACCCACACTATCGCTATTTTGGAAATGATAATGAAAAGAATTATTATAAATCACTAGGGCTAGATTTCAGGAGAATAGGTGTAGCATACTGTGGTTGTGAATGGGCAGGTGGTCACTAGATAACCAACTCTCTCCAGATATATCAGCCATATCAAAGGGACGGAAAAACAGACATAGGTGAGTGTGCCAGACAGTGGAAATGGATGGATAACATAACTTTAAAAAACCCTTAGGCTGTCTGGCACAATTCCCGAGGTTTGCACACTCTAGGAATACATGTCATTTTCTCTAATGTGTCATGGGATTGCATCTAAATTGAATGTAGCATGAAATTTGAAAGCCCTTTTCTTGGACAAAGCATCTAAAGTTGAGTGATACCAAATGTTTCAATAAAACTACTGAAATTTCTGATGGAAGTCGAACAAAATACCAGCAAAAGATCAACCTTTTCCCAGTGGGAAAGTATGGCAAAGGAGTTGATTTTGTGCCATGTGTCAAAACTTTACTCTAAAAGCTTGGGATTGCCCATTTTCAAATATTTGGGCTGAATATTGCGAACATATGCAAAATGAGAAAGGAAATGGTTTCAATTTTAAAATAAAACAACAACACCTCTGAATGATAACTTAGAAAAAGGTACCCAAATGTTGAGAAATGACCTCAATCATTTCCATGTGCCAATTATAAATTTAAATTTAACATATAGGATATTGATTTGTTTGACGGCTGTTCTATGGAACTGGACCACTTCTTGTTCTCTGTGATTATGCAGATACATAGACTCAAAATGAAATCACATGCATACTTTTAAATATTATTTTATTTTTAACAAAACTATGGATTACATCTACAAAAGAGCAGCATGTACAAAAAGCAGATATGCATTACATTAGAGAATACTTAAACATAGCTATAATTAAGCTAGAAGACAATACAAAATATTTCAACCCGCAAAAAAGCACACCCTTAAATCCCTACATGTATATAAATATTTAAGCCTGCACTGATAAATAAATAGCAGCATTCAGTGTTGGCATCAGAATTATTTTCTGTACTTCTAAAACCAGGGTACCAGCCAGCCAGAGAAAGATATTCTTTCCTTAAGGATGGAATGGGGAAAATGTTTCCTCTGCTAATGTTCACTCATTGGGAAACTCCCCCCCCAAACCCCCCCCCCCCAAAAAAAAACCCCAAACCACTCCTTTAGTTACTTGGGCCATCTTGTGGATATGGTGGAACAACCAAGAAAAGAAACCAATGGATTGTTGAACAAATCAGCCCAGAGTTCTCACTCAAGACACAAACAATGAGACTCAAATTATCCTACTTCAGACATGTCATGCAAATACCCAGCCCTCTAGAGAAGGCTCTAATATTGGGAAAGATGGTAGAAAAGAGAAGAATAGGGCGACCAGCAGTGGTGAAATTCAATTTGTTTTCTATCGGTTTTGTGGGCATGGCTTGGTGGGTATTGCTGGGGGGTGTCACATGACTGGGTGGGCAGTTTCTGTAAGCAGGGCAATAAAGATTAGGCTAGAAACAACACCAGAATATTTTCTTTCCTGCCTTCCTTACAGGATTAACCCTGTAAAGTGGAAAAAAAAAACCAAAAGAAGATTTCTTCTAACAAACAGTTCTCTAAACTGCTTAGAAAATTTACTATTGGTTCTAGTGAACTTGCTAGAACCTGCTGAATTTCACCTCTGGCGACCAGCATCAGATGGATTGGCTCAGTTACAGTGGCAATGGAGGTGCCACTGGAAGTGCTGAGGGACCAGGCTAGAGACAGATCATCATGGATAAAGTCTATGTGGTTACCAGAAGTTGAAAATGACTTGATGGCACATAATCAGTTTAAAAATGAATGGGAGGGAGAGAAAAAATTCCTTCTGAGTGAAATGGCAAGATGATTGCTTTACTGTCATATTCCATCTTGGTGAGGTTCTGCTTATTTATGTCCTTCTCTTTACCCTGTATTGGAAGCGTGTATATGCCCCATTTGTAATTAGATTATACAGTTATAAACTTTTAGTTGGTGTAAAATTTGGATTTCTTTCTTCCATTCTTCAGCTGATTTGAAATTTAACAAAATAATCTTGCCCAAGTTAAAAAAAAATTAAAAGTTTTCTTTGAGAGCTGCCATACAGGTTTCAAAGGCCTGCTCCACCCTGTCCCCAAATGAGAAATCCCAGCTTTACCTAGTATAGGTATAATATTAGGGCTTTTGTATCTCAGCTGCAAAAGTCCAGATGATCAGCAGAGGGTCATAAAGACATATAGAAAATTCCAAATTCTTTGCTTCTATTTAGTCATTTTCTGGATTCTAGCTGACCAGAGATAGCAACCCTAATTATCTGAAACTATATGTTTCATCATGGCCTTGGACTTGCACTCCCCCACACCCCATTCCCAGTTAGAATGGAGACTCTGATCAGCCCCTTTGTCATCTGAAGTTACGTCTCTTCTGATGGGTCACAGAAAGGAAGGGCTTACGGTAAATAAAAACATCTTCTACTACATCCTTTTTCCATCCTTGTGTTCACTAGCTTCAACCTGCTCATGGCATTAAAACTCTCTTTAGAAATTCAAGCAGCACTCAGAAGCTAACAATCAGTGTCAAGAGCAAAGCTCAAATGGATAAGTTGTTTTTATAGCAAACAGAAGAAGCTCTAACAATGAAAAAGTTCAGTTTGTATCGAATCTAGCAATCCAGCCTTCAGTATTTAACAGCCTCAGAGTGTAAAACTTCTGCTTCTTCCCCCACTTTTGTGAGGTAATAAATGTATGGCTACTCATTTCTCAGCCTTGCAGGTGGAAGGTATCGCCATGCACCATGTTTAGTCTCAGGCTCTTGATTTGGATTAAGTTGCAGCATCAGTCCTCACAAGGAATTGCACATCTGCCTGCTCTAATGATCTCCTTTTGCTGGAGTTGAAAAATAGTTGCAATGATCCCGCCAACCACATTTTATAGACCTTGGAAGTGGAGCATTAACAAAAGGAAAGATCCCTGGAATGCCTTTGAATGTTTGCATAATGTTTATATAAAACACAATCTCCTATTTATACTTGCCTTTAGGACACCCAACACCGACTGGAAAAACACTTTAGGAGACAAGTTGACTAGCAAAGGTTAACATTTGCCTATCTGTTATTGAAAACATTAATAGAGTCAAATCTGCTTAAGGCTCATCAGGGCCTTATTGTGGCTCAAAGATGTTCCACTAACTATTCAATAAGGACATCAGCACACAATGCTGCCTTGGCTGCCTCCCCAGTCCTTATTGGATACCTTCTAACATTACACTGAGATGAACTAAAGCTAAAGTCTGGCTGTCTGTTTCTCTCTCACTGTACGCAGGGTGAGCCATGGTGGTGCAGTGGTTAGAGTGCAGTACTGCAGGCTTCTTCTGCTCATTGCCAGCTGCCTGCAATTTGGCAGTTCGAATCTCACCAGGCTCAAGGTTGACTTAGCCATCCATCCTTCTGAGGTTGGTAAAATGAGGACCCAGTTTGTTGGGGGCAATATGCTGACTCTGTAAAACTGCTTAGAGAGGGGTGTAAAGCACTGTGATGCAGTATGTAAGTCTAACTACTATCGCTATTGCTATTTCTGATGCTTCAGCACAGACTGCAGTGATGACATGGTCAGGGGTTGGTATTTCCCAGCTCCTTCAGCTGCTTGCACTGCCCAGTTGGCTGCTGCTGGACTGACATTGCATCTGTCTCCCACAAGCAAACATCCCAAGTCTGGGCATCCCTTTCTAAAGAACATCTCTGTGGGATCTTCAGCGGGGTCTTCTGCAAGGTCTCACCTGTTCTTGTGAAACAGCACTTGATTGCTGTTAAAAATAAATCCCAATAGTCTAAAAATAGGAATGGATGAGTAGGAAGACTATTGAAGCATGTACTAGACTTCTCTTAAAGACAAAGTTCTCAATGGGATAGAAAAGCAGCAGCAAGATTGTGATGAAGATCAGCCACAAGGCAACTTGAAGGCTACACAGCATCTGCTTTGTTTTCAGTATGATTATTAAACTGATCACAGAGCTCTAAGGACTTCTGAGAAAGAAAGAGTTCCAGGTCCCTGATTCACCAACTCCCACCTCTCAAGCCTGCTTCAGCACAATGTGAAAGAGAACAATTGTAGTTTTTCCCAAGCAGCAGATGGGAGTGAGAAACTTATTATTTGATTTTTATTCTGCCTTTACTACCTTATAAGTATTTCAAACATACCTTGTTTATTTGTTTGTTTGTAACCGGCATTTATGATTATTTTTACATATAATTCACAGTGATGAACATATTCAACACAGCTTCTTCCCTCTATTTTTCCCATAAAATTCTGTGACGTGGTTTGGGCTGAGAAAGATTGACTGGCCCAAAGCCACCTAGCTGGCTTTCTGTCTAAGGCTGGACTAGAACTCACCATCTCCCAATTTCTAGGCCAGCACCTTAACCACCACGCCAACTGTCTTAGGGGAGGAGAAATAGATTCACCCCCCAGTTGCTGCCCTTAACTCCACTTGCATTAAAATAGGAAAGAAGACACTATTTGCTGCCCTTGTGATTGAGGCAGAATAGACAGGAGTAAAGGACAATACAGGTTGCAAGTTGTACGTTGTGTCTAGATGAGCTTCTAGAAGTCAGTTTCATTCATTCAGTGGGGTTTATTCTAGAATAAGGGTGACTATGGTTTCATTGCTACTCTAGTGCAGCTTTCTCTAATCTGTAGTAGAAGGTCAATAGTAATACTGGCTGTGGAGGAAGGATAATCTTCTGGAAAGTGTCAGGTTTGGAAAAGCTAATTGCTTTAAGAAGGCAATGGCCGATCCTTTTAATTATTCTTTAACTTTTAATATGGTAAGTGGTTTCTATTATGTCATTCTATGGGACTATTTTTATGGCCATACCTTTTCTTTTTACATTTCCAGTAGCAATTTATTCAAAATAATTAAACCAAATCAACTCATCATTTTACCAAATACAACATTTTCTCTTTTATTTATGACTTAATAAAAATTGAGCAGACAAAATAAAAATCTATTAATTGCATGGTTGATCATACTTTATGACTTTGTCTGAATTCAACCTACCCCCCTTCCCATCTTTTGCCTTTAATAGGCTCTATCAGTTTAGCATAATCATAGTCTTAATTTTGTCTAACTTGTACTGAAGCAAAGTATGAATCTAGTACATAGGGGAAATATAAAAGTCATCATATTATTGCTCACTCCATTTAATAAAATGCCTTCTCTATCATTTTGTAGCAGGAATCATTCAACTATTCTCATCTGTGGAATAGTAGGGATTCCAATCAGATTTCTGCTCAGATTTAAACATTTGAGCTGCATTTGGCAAGACGAGAGTCTGAAGAAAGATCACATACCGGTATCACACATTTTGTAAGTTATTACATTCAGAAACTTAATTGTCACACTCATATTGATGCTGATGCTATTAATCATCATAATTTTCTAGAAAACCAACATGCTAAAAGTTGTAGAAATTTTAGTAGATCTAGGAAGCATATCTTTCATTTAACTAATATGATGTATAATATTTACATTATATTACTGAAAATAATACATTTTCAGTTATTTTATCTTTTTTATTTATCTTCTGACAATTTGTATAATTCCATTAAAGATAGTTTGAGTTCACCAGAGTGAAATGTGTAGGTAACTAGCAAGTCTTTTGGATCATTTGAATTGTGTGATACCTGAATCAAGGCTGGCTAAGCTATTATCCCCAAATTTGTGCACAGAGGTTACAGTCACATAACAAAATTAACACAAAATATCTAACGTAGCTTTGGGATTAAATGTTTCAGTCAGCACTACTTTCTTCTCACTGCATCTTACATAAAGGCATTTTATTTTCTGTTGAGTTTTGGCCACTGAGGTCAATGACCTCAATAATCAGTGGAGAACTCCAAATTTGGGCTTCAATTTTAATATTAGTTTTGCAGCCTTTAATAGAAAAGATTGGTCCAGCTGATTATTCAAAACACTCAAAGTAAACTTTAGACTGTGTCCCTAGCAGCCGCTTTTTAAAAAATGCTGGTGTTGGAGGTTACACATCTACCCAGTAAGTTTGGAGTTTAGCTATGAGGTAAATGGGGAAGGGACAAAAGGATAATAAATTTTGGGGTCTTCCCCTCATTGCACATCATTTCCCCCCACTCTTAACTCATTGAAGTGGCTGTAAGCTGCTAGGTTAATCCCTGTCCTGTGACTGGTGGAGGAAAGAAATACTTTTTCAGCCAGTCCACTCTATCTTTCAAGACTGCTACGAGGTTAGAAATTGAGGCAAGCATTTTATATCAAATGCATATAACTAAATCGTGACAACTCAATAACAGAATGGCGTGGGATGGTTAAGGATCAACTTTAGAGCAGCATGAGGGGAATTGCTCCTAGAGGGAAGAGTTGAGTTACCCAGCAATTGCATTTGTGTAAGCTTCTCCTTTGAGCTAATTTGGAGACTGTGATACGTTCTGATTAGAGCTAGGCCTGGATCAGCCTGGATCACTGTATCTTCTCTTTCCATTGCAATTCCACCAATACAGTATAATTGTTTCCTGTCCTTTTCAGCTTTTAGCGCTAGTGCCTTTTATTGGGGAGTGTACTCTGATGAACTGTCTGTAGGCATGTATTTATTGAGTGGCAAGGCAAGGTGGGGACATCTCCCATTTCTCTTGTGGAAAAAGATTCATCTTAGTGCTCTGAAAACACTCTGGAGGAAAGAATCTGACAGAATCAGATCACGGCAGAGCCTAATTCTGAGTCTGGAAATCTGGGTGAAGGTGGCTTGTCTTGACCTTAGCCTTGGCCTTGGCTTTGAACATTTCTCAGGGAACTTTAGAGACCCTGTTGATTGCCCTGCACCAGATAATTTTCCTGCTGTTTTAAGAGACAAGCCCATGAAAATGTTAGTATCAACTGAAAATATGTTTTTTATAAATTTGATAAACAAAGGGAAAACCTTTAGCATTTCAGGAGCAAAGAATTCCACTCTGCTGTTGAAAGTATTCTTTATGGATTTGTGGGAGGGAAACCATTAATTCCCATAAAAGGAGCAACCAGCAGGTCATTTTCTTTCTTTCAGACTATCAGAATCTCAGCCTTACTCAGCTGAGAGTTTGTACTGGTGAGCAGGGGCTTCTATGCAAGATTTATGACTTTTCCCCCTACTTGTCTCTCTGTACACAGATGCACCTCACTTTTCAAACAGACTGAGTCACACTTTTTTTGCTCATTTGCTGCAAGAGAGTAAGATCCTTGGAACGATGTAGGCACACAGAGTAGTGTACCACAGATATCTTTGAAGAAGTCCTAATTGCGTCCCCGTTTCCAATTGTAATGGGAAGAGGCTGGAGGTTTTTTTTCCCCAACAGTTGCCGTTTTCTTGTCTTTTTTTTTTTTTTTAAAGAATCTTTTTAAATAGTGTTTAACACGAGTACAATTTGATGTAATTATAGACAGGAGGAGACAGGAGAAGCCAGTCAGTTAAAAAAAAAAAGACACATGATTACTTTGCTGAAGCTCTACTTTATAATTTATCTTCCAGAAGAGATAAAGGGAATAAATACTTAAGTGACGACAGTGAAGTAATCACTGAGTTGTTGGATACCTTTGTCTCTTAGAAGCACGTAGTAATTTTTACACGCTTGCCACTGCGTGTCAAACCTTTCTTTTCTTCCTCTTTCCATTTTGGATGGCCAAACTGATTATCTAAAATA
>JAEANM010002123.1:0-25398 GCA_017656035.1 Myanophis thanlyinensis
CCACCCTCTCCTTCCTTCCTTCCTTCCTTTCCTCCCACCCTCTTCTTCCTTTTTTCATTCTTTTGTTTATTCTTTCCTTCCATTGAATAAATAATTTAATGTATAATTTCCTGGCATATCAGGCTGCTGTTGAAGTTTAACAATGACGAATAGGTTAGAATACCATAGTGTCTTCTGAGACATGAAAATGATGGATAAAGCTGCAGCTTTGCTTTTCAGAGGACCTAAACTCATCCAACAGAAAGGACAACTGTCCTGATTTGGCAATTATCAGTGACTGATTTGGGGAAGGCAGAGTGAAGAAGTATGTGTGTAGAAAAGAAATATGACTTTGATGGTAACATGTCATCAAAGGCATTGAAACTTTTTTTAAGCCCTCTGAGATAAGATAATGTTTGGAAGTGACTAAGACAGACATTTCCCTAATTCAGTGGAGTAGAATGAGGAGGAGAAGACAACACAGTCAGACTTGTAAGGGATTGATATTATACAATTTTCATAGAAATAGTTCCAGTCTTCCCATGGAATTATTTCCTGCTCTTGTCTATCTACTGGGACTGACAACATGACTGAGCAATGGAGAAAGTTGCTACCAAAGAGGTCTATCATGAGGAATACCTTGTAAGACATGGATAAATGTCTTTACATTACAAGTGTTATAAGATTTTTAGATTATATTTAATATAGTAAATATACTGAAAAAATATTAATAGATTGCCTTTCTATGTGCACTGTTTCTAAAATCTGCAAAACAGCAATAATTAGGCCCTATTACTGTTTCCTGATCTAATTGTTACTATTTACTACTTTGTCAAAAGTACTATCATTTGCCTAGATTTAGAAAACTATATTTTTCTTGAGGATTGTTGGAGGTAATACACTGATTCTGTAAATCACTTAGAGAGAACTGCAAAGTGTTGTAAAGCAGTATATATGTCTAAGAGTTATTGCTGTTGCTATATTTTATAGGCCAGGAAGTTATGGATATAAAAGCAGCAAGAGATTCCGGCTTTTAAAGTTTCCAGTCCAAGCAGTGGTTTAGTGGTCTCCAAACTATATATATTGCATATATTTACTGGTATTTTGTTTTAGCATGCACCTTCAATGTATGTATGTTTATAAAGTTATATTCATTTACAATTGCACCTTATGTTTATTATGTACGTTACAAAACAGACTCCAAAAATAGACATTAAAACTTATAAGATGAAAATGAACTTAGTAATCTAATATTTTCTTCCTGTACCCCAAAGGATCTTCTTGCTCACATCCTGAAAATTACTGTTTAAAGAATTGTCTGAATACAACTGTTACACACTTTTCAACATTATGGCATTTGACAGCGGTTGCAACCATGCAACACCTAAATCCAATATGCAATATCTAAAATAATTAAAACAAACTTAAAATTCATTAACTTCTTAGATTCTTCAAGAACAGCCCCAAAGAAATGATTTGTCAAATTGGAGGGTCCTGAAGCAGTGGTGGAATTCAATTTTTTTTACTACCGGTTCTGTGGGCATGGCTTGGTGGGCATGGCTGGGGGGGATCATGTGACTGGATGGGCAGTTTCTGTAAGCAGGGCAATAAAGATTAGGCTAGAAACAACACCAAAATGTTTTTTCCTGCCTTCTTTACATGATTAACCCTATAAAGTGAGGGGAAAAAGGAGATTTCTTCTAACAACCAGTTCTCTGAACTGCTTAGAAAATTTACTACTGGTTCTAGCGAACCTGCTAAAACCTTCTGAATTTCGCCTCCATCCTGAAGTATATGTGAATGGTCTCTTAGCTCCTTGTATAGATATGTGAGATTACTGTCATGTATGATTGAATTTTAAAAATGCTAATTTCAAATCTACAGCCCCGAGTCCTTCGGGAGAGGGGGCGGTATATAAATCAAATAAATAAATCAAATAAATAAAAATAAATACAGATTGAACAGTTCATCTTAAAAAGTCAGCTAAATGGTTCATGAATAATATTCTATCGTGACTACTAAAACAAAACTCTGTTTCTATCTTTTTGTGCTATGTATATCTGAAATGGTTTCTGAATTCTTACATGATAAACTATTGGGGGAATTTGCTTCATTAATCAATACTTATTTCAAACTTATTTTATAACTGAAGAATCTTCTTGAATGGGGAGTGAAATATCTTCAAGGAAAAATCAAGAAATCCAACCATGACTATTATATTTTCCTGGTTTCAGAGAGACTTCTTCCCATGTAAGTCTGAGACTGCAACCATAAACTTTCTTCATGCCCACAACAGGGCTGAATAAGTAAAATTGCTTTCTATGGTTTATTGGAAATTTCTGGGGCTTCCCCTCAACTCCTAGAAATGCTACCTATTAAACCAGTTTGAAAAAGGTAACTGGAATAGCAGAGGAATGCCATTCTTCTTAGAAAATGAAGTAACAAGATCATTTCTGTATTACAGAGGGATAGGAAAACTAAGGGCAACATTTAGCATTCAAACTATTCTTTTATGGCCCTTGATACTGTCTGAGCACACTGTCTAGGAACAAACTTTGGATGTAAAGCAGAGGTGTCAAGCTTGATTTCATTGAGGGCAGAGGTGAAATTCAGCAGCTTCTAGCAAGTTGCTAGAATCCATAGTAAATTTTCTAAGCAGTTCAGAGAACCGGTTGTTAGAAGAAATCTCCTTTTGTTTTTTTCCCACTTTACAGGGTTAATCCTGTAAGGAAGGCAGGAAAAAAAGATTCTGCTGTTGTTTCTAGCCTAATCTTTATTGCCCTGCTTACAGAAACTGCTCCCCCAGTCACATGACCATCCCAGCCACACCCACCAAGCCACGTTCACAGAACCAGTAGTAAAAAGGCCAGGGTGGGCATCGCCAGCTTGACATCACTTATGTTGGGGTCGCCTATGGCGGCCCAAGTACTCTGCCAATGAAAACGGGCTCCCAAGCTCCGTTTTCAGCTGCAACAGCTTCCTACAACCCTCTGCCAGCAAAAATGGAGCTCACAAGGACTGCCTACAACCCTCCCAAGCGTCATTTTCACTGGCAGAGGCACTACAGGCCGGTCCTTTGCTATTTCCAGGGCAGCCTCATGGGCCAGATCTAGCACCCCAAGGGCTGGATCTGGCCCCCGGACCTTGACTTTGACACTCCTGATATAAAGGGAAACAAAAGGAAATCAGGTAATTAAATCACAGAATGAGATAAAATGTATTCTAATAGACAGAATTGAGCCTGCAAATAAATAGCAATAGCACTTAGACTTATATATTGCTTCACAGTGCTTTAGAGCACTCTGAGTGGTTTGTAATTTCAACATATTGTCTTGAACAATCTAGGTCCTCATTATACTGAAGGATGGAAGGCTGAGTCAATCTTGAGCCAGGCAAGATCGAACTCCTGCTTGTGGTCAGAGTTAGCCTGCAAGTGCAATACTGCATTCTAACCACTGTGAAGCAGAATTAAGGACTATCTGAAAGGGTAAGAGAGAGAGTTAACCCTTTAGGATCACTGACCATAAATAAATACAATTTCAATAACAGTGATCTTGAAGAGCTGAAATGAATAAGTAAAAACTTGGAGTCGGGAATAGTTATTCAAGGGGTGACATTGTGAGAGCAGAAGACAGGCTTAAGAGTAAAAGTAAATCTAGGGGCACCATTTGATGTAGATCAGTGTGTTTTCAAATTTGCCAAATTTAAAATCTGTGGGGAATGCTAACTGGGGAATTCTGGGAGTTGAAGTCCACATACCTTGAAGTTGCTAAGTTTGAAAAATACACAGACTTGATTCAGAGACCACTCCTGAAATTAAAAGGGAACCTGAAAAGATCTACAGGATTTAAACAGAGATGGAAGATTTCTCCAAGTCAAGCCCACTTAAAAAGATAAAAGTGAGCATAAATGTTTTTATGGGATGGTGCAAACCTATATAAACAGCTAAAATATTTTCAAGGAATCACATTTCCCAGAAAACCTAGTACAATTTGTTGAACTCAGGAAAAGTCACTGTGGGGAAAAAAAGGTTACTAAAAGAATTACATGTATATCTCATAAATCGGTTAATTGTTGTCTCACAAATCAACTCTCAAATAATCATCATCATCATCACTATTATTGTTCTTCCAAAAATTACATTATGATACTTAAGACACAGGTCTGGCCATAGGATTCACAAAACCAAATGTGCTTGCACTATGATGCTGTTTGTGTCAATCTGACCCTCTTCCTCAGCAGACACCATTATTTAACATCCTGGATTACTCTTAGAAAACATTAATGGTTGGTTAATAACCATTAACCAAGATCTAGTTTGTGAACTAATGTTGATATCTGAAAATAGCATGATATATATAAGCTCACCTACAATGGAAGAAATGATTATTTTAATAGTCTGATGTTATTTCAGCTTACACATGGCAGAAAGGCCTACTATGAAGGCATGCTGTGAAGCATTCAGGAGGAGTCCTTTGGGAGCATTCTAAGCAATTTGCCAGATCAGTGCACAATAGCTCCTCTGAAATGCCTACAATTATCTTTCATTCTGTACAGTTTGTTTTTGGCCAGTGGGGAAGGTGAAAACAAGTAATAAAATGAATGAAACATTTTCCATAATTAAAAGGGATTATTAGATTAAAATAATCAAACAAGATAGCTGTTGTACATTTACAAACAAGTGCTTGGATTTGGCAGTTCCCTTCTTATCTTGAAAATCTGTAGTAAATAGTGGTCAGATGAAAGCTGCAAATAATAAAACAACACCTACTCCCCACAAGAAAATGTGATTGATAACTGATGATCACTGTGGGATATGTTCTTTTAGAACAGGGGTGTCAAACTGGATTTCCTTGAGAGCCGCATCAGGGTTGTGTTTGACGTTGGAGGTTTGGGTGGTCATGGTATGCATCTGACACTTTTTATTTCTAAATTTATACCCCATTGCTTAATAGTAAATTGCTTTTCCAAGCAGAAAAGCTATCTATACTATTGTATTTTTATTACCTATTCAACTAATAATAAAAATACAATAGCATAAATAACATGAGAGTAAAAAATCTAATAGCAGAGGTAAACTTCCAGGATAGTAAATGGAAATTGTTGTCAAGTATAGACTGTTGATTGTAGATTAAATGGATCTACAGCAGACATAGGCAAACTACGGCCCGCGGGACACACCCGGCCCATTGGACTTTTTAATCCGGCCCACTGAACTAATTCTGGTGCAGACTGGGGAGTTTGCCCTCACTGACGCCTCCCTCGGCAGCATATCCTTAGCACCGCTGGTGAAGTGGGACAGGCTGCTGATGCTCATGTGTCTTTGCAGGCGTGGGCTGCCAAACGCAGCAGCCATGAAGAAGAAGGTAAGAGGGTGGCGGGCGGCGGGGGGGCGGGGGCGGCTCCGCAGCGGCAATGCCAGCTCTTCTCCTGCCACCTGGGTGGCAGGAGAAGAGCCAGCATTGCCACTACAGAGCCACCCCTGCCTGCCCGCCACCCACCGCCCTCTTCTTCTTCATGGCTGCTGCGTTCGGCATCCCATGCCTGCAAAGACATGTGGGGGAGGGGGGCTGCAGGAGGGGGAGTAAGGGTGGAGGTGGAGGGCTGCAGGAGGGGGGGAGCCCGTCAATGTGGCCCACGAGTCAAAAAGTTTGCCCACCCCTGATCTACAGTATGTAAAATCTGGCATTATGTTAGTAGTACTAACATAAGATGTTGCTTGTTTTCTATCCAGATCAGACATTTACTTGAGCTACATAATTGTAATCCAGTCCAATCCAGTCTTCCTGCAGCACTCTGCCGGCTGAGTGGAGACTCCATTTTTGCTCTCCCTGGCCTCCAGTAGCATTCCAGTAGCATTCCCTGGCTTCCAGAAACACTCTGCCGGCCAAAAAAAGCAAAATGAATTCTATTCCTTCATTTTATTCCTTAATTTGTCTAATAACCAAATGTAGACCTTGTTTCATAGAAGATAGATACTACTTTCAGAAGAACATACAACGGCATATAAAGAGTAAATGAGTCCCTATGGATTTTATACCACTAATCATTGCCAATTATAGGGGGTGGGTTCATCTCTGTTTCAAGGCCATTGAGCTAGTGCTATATGAAGACATTTCCATGATCTTGTGGGCAGCAGGATGTCACAGAGCACTGTTGTCTTCCCAACAAAGTAGTACCTATTTATCTACTTGCATTTGCATGCTTTCAAACTGCTTTGTTGGCAGGAGCTGAGACAAGGACGGGAGCTCACACTATCACATGTCGTTCAGATTTTGAACCTGGGCTGCCAGCTTTCCAGCTGACAAGCCAAGCTTTTTTAAGCACTGAGCTACTGCAGCCTCCCTTAAAAGACTGCAGGTAGCAGAGCAAAAAAAAAAGGGGGGGGGAAATCTTCCAAGAGCTTAGTACAGGGGTGCCCAATAGGTTGATCACAAAGATTGTGTGGGTAGATCACATGAAGAAAGGAAGGCACTGCTGTGGTTCGTGTTCGTTTTGAAAAGTTTTCCTGTCCACGAACCATGGCGGTGGCTTCCCTTCTTCCAGCTGCTGGCCCAGGAGCAATCCTGCTTTCAAAGCACAACAGAAGGAAGGAAAACTTTTAAAAACAAACACAAGCCACATGAAGAAAGGAAGCCACCGCCCACCCCTTCCTGGGGCCAAACACCATCACTGCTATTGGTACGGCAGTAGTAGCTCACAAGCCCAAAAAGCTTAGTATTATTTGGTTGTATTATTATATAGTCAACATACAGCAACAGTTTTTGAGATGTATCCAAAGTACAGCAGGTTATATTACCTTGCAAATGAATGCTGAACACCATGACAAGCTAATTATATCCCATTAAATTACCATGAATGTGTAACTTATGGCTGTTATTTAATGCATGTTTTAGTGCTTTTATATGGGATTCATCTACAGCCTTCCCCAATCTGGTATAATGCAGAAGATTTCAGCTACCAATAATTTCCTGCCAACAAGGCCAACTGCCATTCTTCCCAGGTGATGAAATCTAACATATTATCAATATACTCATGGTTGGAGAAAGCCACTTTCAAATCAGATTGTTTGTATAGGTACTGCTCAACTTACAACCATTTGTTTAGCAATTATTCAAAGTTACAGTGGCACTGAAAAAAGTGACTTATGACAGACCTCGCACATGCCCATCACAGCAAATCCAGTGTCACATGACCAAAATTTGGGTGCTTGGCAAGCAGCATGTATATATGATATGTGTATATATGATGGTTGTAGCAAACTGGGGTCATGGGATCATCATTACAATCCTCTGAGCCGATTTTCAACAAGAATAATCAATGGGGGAAGTCAGAATCACTTAACAATTATGTAACTTACTTATCAACTGCAACGACTCACTTAGTAACCATGCCAAAATGATTATAAAACTGGACATGATTTAACAACCATTTTTGTTAGCAGTGGAAATTCCTAATTGTGGTCATACATGAAGGAACACAGTTATGAAAAGAAAAAAAAAGTCACAATTTAAGGTTACGGTTCTACTATTTTATTCTGGCTAATAAAAGAATATACTTCAGGTGCCTTTATACTGGAAAGTGACTTCATATTCTTAAATGAGAACTCTGGAGCTAATATGAAGTAAATGTTCCAGCTGTCCATGATATTATGAACTCCAATTATTTTGTATTAGTTGATAAGATGTTATTTTTTGTATTGAATTTAGTTTCCCCTTTCAACCCTGTCTCCCAATAGGATATGTGCTATCAAGTATTCAAGTGTTAGAAAAGTAAAATAAAAATAGTGTACTATGAAATAATTTTCTGAAAGCAATAAGTGCAGAGAACATATTTCCATGCTGACATTTTACGTGAAAGAGAGAGATGAAAGAACAGTGTGATTTTAAGAGAGAACAAGAAGAGAATGGATGTGCCACGTACATAAGCTTTTACAGGTTTGTGTAAACACAATCAAAAGTTATTTATGCTTTGTGTATTGACTTATTCTTTTACTGTCACTTATGAAATACTTACTGTGATGCTTTATAAAACAAGCAGAAAGCTTTTGTATTGCATTTGGGTTCCACTCTCTCTTGTACGTATTGATCCGTGTAAATGGAGATCTTAGCCTACAGCTTCCAATGATGCTTCTTTTCTCACTCAGAGTACAATGATACCGCTAAAATCCTGGGCATTCTCTGGCTAAAAGCCAGGAGCTCCGATACATCTTCAGGGCTATTGACAAAGATACTTCACTGTCTGAGGCAGAGCTACAAATGGTACTTTACCCCAGGTCAAGATATATAACACCAACAATTTTATTTTGACTAAGGATGCAGAAAATACTCCAAGTACCACTGTTCATGCCAAAGTGCAAATTGTTCAACCTAGTCATTCAAACTATTGTTAACAGTTTATTTTATAGGAAGAAAAGCAAATTGCAAAAGAACTGTTCTTTTTCTTGTAATATTTTTGTAGACTTAGATCAAATTACTTTTCCGCAGCTTCCCCTTCTACAGTATTTAGACAATCCTGGCAAATGTCAAAGAAATAATGGCAGGTTTTGGAGGGAATCTATTTTTCATTTTTAAAAAAATCAATCGTTTGATCAATGCTGTTGATGAAAACAGCAGACAATTCTGACTAATAAATTAAACTAAGAAAAAAACAAACTAGTGTGTTATTTTTTTATTAAAACTTTTATATATTGTGCTGAAAGAGGAAATAGAAATTGCAACTTTCAAGTACATATGCAGTTGAATTTTACCATTTTATAAGAAGATAAAATCAACAGTTTGGCACAGCAGTTATCCAGTTTCACTATTTGGCTTTTCTTACTCAAAGATGAATTCACACTTCAGTTATTTAAAGTAAAAATAACTGAATTAGTTTGAAGTATAAGCTATAAACCATTTCCATGTTTTAATTGCTATATAAATGCCTTGATACACAACCACATAATGTCAATCTGAGTAAAGCATTGTCTTCCCTTCTAATTCCTTTCTGCCAGTAAATTTAATTTTGGTAAGAGTTCCATGAATTCATTTCCTCATTTTTTTTTTTCTAGCTAGCATCTGGGTTCTTTATTTACTGGAATATTTGTGTTTGGGTTTTTTTCCAAAATGATATCAAGGCAAATATATCTATAAAGTCAGCTCATAGAAATTAAAGGGAACAAAATATAGCTGTATTTCAAATACAGGAATATATTGACTCAGATATAAAATATATGTATTATTTTGGTACTGAAACTGCCCAAAACCTGATATGAATTATACCACTCATGAATTTCAGAATGTTCATGAACCACTCTTTTTTTTTGTAAAACAAAATTTCTTTACTAGCAATAAGCCACGCATTAATTCATCTTATATAAAACCATCTGTAGTTTACTGTACGTAAAACAGATGTTGCAAGACAATAAAATCATGTATAAGGAATCAAGCATTAAAAATCATGAATAAAGGGAAGAAATGGGATTTACACATTGATTACAGACTGAAGCTTCTATGTATGACAGCTCAAAGAGGCCATTTTATCTTGAATAGAAAACTTCTTAAAGCTGGAAAAACAGAGAAACAATTACTAATATTTTGAGCTTCTAGATTCAAAGAGGAAGATGTTGTTTGCCATATTATTGAACATGATTATATCATTGAATGCTGTATTGTTTGGTTTCCCAGTTATATCTCCACTCTCCAAAGTTCAAAAGTTTCATTTGCTTTGTTTTAAAAAGTTGTTCCGAAGTGAAGGATGCATTACCTTCTGCATATGAAAATGCTCATGTCATACATAATGGCCTCAGTATACAAAACAATTTCTGCCTCTATGGAAGAAAAATAATCAAATGGCTTAGTATAAAAGTCTGTTCAATTTAATCTGTCATGCATAATAGTACAGGAAGAAGTATCCAATAGGTAACCTCTATGTCCTATACCTATAAATATCCAATAGAGCTTCAAAAGCTAAACTCAAATACACAAGCAAACAAATATAATGTTTGCTGAATTTTTTGTCCTCTTTTTGTCTTCTCATTTAATTTATGTTAAAACTTGACAATAATAAGATATTTTATTAAAAAAATTATTTGTTTCATGATTGCTCCTCTAGAACAATAATTTTAGCTTTCTATATCTCTGTAATCTTTTAAACTAGCATAGAACTATTTTACAGTGGATATAAATTATATCTATCTTAAAAGTCATACACCAACCATTGTTGATTTTCTAAAGGGAACAAGACTAGAACTAGAAATAAGAAATGATGGCTTTTCTCCATTAATTTTGTCAGTGCGAAAGCTAGATAGACAATTGTTCTTAAGACAATACAGTCCTTCTCAATGGTGCAACTTTTCTTCAATAATGATAGTCGCTTCATTCCAACATTTAATTTCCATCAAATTTATCAAATTTCATTTACCTGTGCATTTGAAGTCCTCAATGATATCAGATCCATCTGTGCAAAAATAGATATAACAACATGGACAGCTGTGCAACCAAACTATAATCGCCCTAAAACTATATAAGATTTTCATTTGGTGCAAAATCAGTATTTAGATGCTCTTGTGTATGTTAACATTTGCCTATGTTTTAATAATTATCTAATGCAATTTGCACAGCATAGCATTTGCCTATTTCACCTCTTTTATCATACGGTAATATATATTGTGACTTTTCTTGTTTTTCTTTCCTTGTTTTTGATAATGAAGTTATTATTTTAGCTGATGGAAAATATGTACAGAACAAAACAAGTTAATTTTCATACAGAACTCTTGGCACTATATTTGTTAGGTTGAAATCAGGCCTCCTCAGTATAGCATAGAATCCCCATTCCTTATATTTAGAATAAAACGATTAATCCACCAATAATAAATCAACGGTTCCAAACTTGACTGTAAGAAATATGACTTCTGTAATGGGAGTTGTCGAAGTCTGGAATGCTCTACCCGATTCAGTTGTATCTGCTACAAATTTTCATAATTTCAACTGCAAATTGTCTTCCGTGGTCCTTACATCATACCTAAGTGAACAGTAGCTGGGGCATGCATAAATGCATGAATGTGCCTGTCATCCCTGTCATTGTGCTTTATTATTTTCTTATTCTTGTATCCATTTTACTGTTACTGTTTGACAAATTTTAATAAATAAATAAATATAAATAAATAAATATATAGACTGGTATATTCTACAGCAGCAGTCCCCAACCTTTCTGGCTCTGTGGTTGGTGGCAGTGGTGGTAGTGGGGGGGGAGTGGATGGTTTTGCATACTCAACCTAATCCCACACATGTACAAATGGAGTTTTTCACTCTTACTCACTGCTTGCAAAGCCCAGTTTCCAATGTATCATAGGCCAGTAGCAGTCCGCAAACTGCAGTGGTAGGGGACCCCTGTTCTACAGATTGAATTGCAATGAAGATGAATAAAATTATATTTGGGGTTTGTCTTCATAGAGGCTGATTTATGATTTATGACTTACATAAATCATGTTAAAGAATCTAAATCATATTTGTAGAAATCCTAAGTATTTCAGGAGATTTATGGTGGATTATATATTCCTTGCACAATGTACCAATTTAGATATGTCGTTCTGGACTATAGAATATAATTCAAGGTTTACCAAGAAATAATACCATATCTGTTTATGCTGGTGAAATTGCACCATAAAGAACCTATGGAATAAATTAATTCTGCATTATCTGCATGTGGGATATAATTTTTGGATAAATTACAAAACTATACTTTTTAAAACTAATTTTAATGCACTTTTGCTAATAGATAGTGATGCTGAGACTCTCTCTCCCATATGACATCAAGGGGAGGGAGGAAGGAGAGATAATGATTTGGGTGAATATGCCCCAATATTATCAAACACTTTACCTCCTGAGATTAAATGGCAACTTTCCTAAAAAGTTGGAGGAGGCAGTGACAAACTACTTCTGAAAAACTTTGCCAAAAAACCCTGCGAGAACTAACATAGCAATTGGTAGGAAAGCACAGGAAAAATAAAAAAAGGAAATTTCTAGTTGGATTCTGGGTCCTGAGTAAATTTAAGTTTTATATTATTATAAATTTTAGCTTTTTTGAAAACTGTAGCGAATCCCTGCAAATAAATGAATGGTAATGATGGGTAGACAAACATTCCCACCCCACTTCCATCTTTTTCATTGGCATCATTGATTACTAGATCCTGGTGGAGGAAATCATTATAGGCAATATCTTCATGTCATCACCACTTCCTTTGCTACTTCTTTTGAAGTCAAATGAAACTGGGGAGTAACTCAGGGCTACTGGAGAATAACCGCAGGCCAGAAGAAAAACTATTGCAATTCTACTTATCTTTTTATATTAGTCTTTGCTAAAGTCCTCTTTGCCCCATTTGACTTCCCAAAATCCATTAAAAATAGCATAAATAATATATTTAGAGTGTTTTGCTCCCACCTGAGTGGTTCGATGGAACATCTTTTCCCAGTGACATTTTTGTTTAGGATTCACTAAGCAAATCCAGAATCCAGCACAGCCAGAAAGATGAATCTCTATGGTCTATCTCAGAAATTGTTTTCTCCTTTCCCCATTTTTCTTCAAGCATATAAGCTTTTCTCTTTATTTCTTATTACCAAGTGAAGCAGTATACCACAAACTGCCAAAGTGCCCCCACCCCAGCATATGTTTATATGTATGTCAACGTTAGATCTTAAAGTTTCTTAACTTCTTTGCTGAAGAAAGAAACACTTTACAGTTCTAAGCTTCTAAAATTTTCTAACAGACAAAAAATCCTCATATTTTTCAACCTTGTTCTTGCTGTGCCAAGAAACCTTACAGTATACCTAATCTCCATACTTTTGTTTCCGTTTTCCCCATTGCTAGAAAAAAATGTATTAAGGTGACTCTTGAAATCTCAATTGTTCCCCATGATTCTTTGAACTCATTGTCTGTTTGCACAGCACTTTGCCAGTTCTTCAGATTTGCCAGAGTTTTGATTCTGCATGAAAGAAGTCTGAAGGGGGTGGGTGGGGATGGAACAAAATCTTGACCACGATATCTGAGATTTCTTTTGGCTTATGAAGGCTAACAAAGTGAATGGTCTCTAGGATGACCCCTACCAATTGTGGGCTGGATTGATTTTCCCCCATACCCCCAGCTGATTGCATGGGAAATGAATTCATGAGATTGTCCATGCCTCAGTTTGTAATCCAAAATCCTAGGTGAGGGGAAACCATGAGAATTTTTGCTGGATTTGCCTATTTTGGACAATTGCTGGCCAGTCTCAATATTCCCTTTTGGGAAAGGTAATGAGTCAAAAGTAGGCTGTCCTTAAACAATACCTTTAACATTATGAAACAACTTCTGCCTTTTCTATGTCCTTAGGAAAGTGAATAAAAATGCAAAATGTAGTCTAACATCTGGCTGACAGTATGACTATCATAATTATAAAACATAATAAAGGAAAGATATGATAAAAATTCATCAGTGAACAGAGAATAATGTTTACCATTGTTATGGTGTGCTTAACTATACATACCTCAGGGATTTTTGTCACATCTTTTCCTTATTAGTAACCTGTATTAATAAAAACAAACAGTAGCAAAAACAAACTGACAATGTCGATACTCAAAGGCAATTATAATGACTGCTTCTAAACCACCAGTCTTTGCCATACAAGGTAATATTAATCAAGGAAATATAATTTAATTTATTTTATTAAAAATGGAAGAAATGGTCACTTCTTCATTAATGTCTTGTCTTGTGCTTGCAAAAAAATAATCATATATGTCCATATAGGTTTTTTGTTTAATAAGACAAAAATGCTTCATCTGTTCCTACTCTACTTAAGTGCTGCTAAAAAATTGAAATATCTATTAATAATTATCTCCTTGAACTAAATATTGTAGTTTTGTGACATAGTGGATAGAATGGTCTAGAGTGGAGATGTTTAGGTTTGGATTGTTTCTTTGAACCGAAGTTAATTAGATATATGAATTTCAATTTCCTGAATTCTCACAGTTGATAAACTGGGAGTTGAAGTCAAGCTTATCATTTCACTGAGACTTTCCTGCATCACATTTGTGCAAATAAAGGAACAGTAACTGCAGTGGTGGGATTCAACAGGTTTTACTACCGGTTTGGTGAGAGAGAGTGTATGCACCATCTGGCTGCTGAATGCTTCAAAACAAAGGTTATTAAGTTTACCTGAGGCAGCCCTGGCATGTAGGAAGGCTGCAGAGGTGTGGAAAAGAGCTGTGTGATTCAGCTGAGCTAGAAAGAAAGAAAAAAGAAGGGGATTTGGGGCAGGAAAGGGCAAAAGCAGGTGCATGGGGCCAAAACCTCGTCGCCACTACCAGTTTATTAGAATCGGTGTGTCCAGGCTGAATACCACCACTGAGTACATGTATGCACACACACATAGACATGCATGTACATATGCCTTCTAAACAAATGAAATACACTTTCAAATTAAAAACATAATTAAATCCTCTTGTATCTATAAGTCTGCAGTTTAGCAAAGTGTGCAGGAATAGCAATCAAAAACTGCAAAAAGAAGTCTTAGCTATTACATTATACTGGATGAAGAAAGAGTCAGAACTGCTTATGGCAGGTGACAGCTGCAGTAGTGACCTTTTGATAATCATTTCAGGGGTCCAAATAAGCAGCACATACTTGCTAATTTAGATTAGCAAGCAGCCAATTATTTTTGGTTTTAAGAGTGTTATTCAGTGTCAAGATTGATGAAGTATTATTTATTAGTTGAGACAGTCACTTTCACATTATACTTTCTAGCCCAGTGTTTCTCAATCTTGGCAACTTTAAGATTAAAAGATTAATCTTAAGGTTGCTAAGGTTGTGAAACATAGATCTAATTTATACACATCACACATCAGCTGCTTGTTCTTCCCAGTCCCAAATCCATTTCATTCTATATGCATCTTCATTAACTATTCCGCATTAGAAGCAACCCAAAATAAAATAAAAAACTAGTGAATAAAAAACTAGTACATGTCTAGCTGCTATCACTCTTGTGCTAATTTTCTACTCTGATGGTTGTTCAACCCCCCTCTTGTTTTTAATCACACAGATTAAAATAAAACAAAGCATTTTCTGAGATAATCTGAAATTGTAGATACTTCATTCTTGCACATTCATTCTTTTACTTTCATTGGCGCTCCTGCCTGCAGGGCTGAATTCATTGGTAGTCCCTACAGTGGAATAGATGCCATCTGTCAGTATTTCCTCTTCCTGAATTCATGGAATACAAAAAGTTCAACATCAATAAATGAATTGAGACATATTTGATAAAGATTGGCAGAGTTCTATGGGAGAAGAGTTCCATTTCCAAGAACACTCTGCAATCACAATGCTTCAGCAAAAGATTGTTCAAGATGAACACAGAAAGAATTAAATGTACTAGTATGTTCTAGCTCAAGCATGAAATTGCTGAACAGGAAGTTATCAATAAATTTAATTCAGTATAATTCTTTCTTCTGGGTCCGGACTCTCTGGAAGCTCCATTGGGATTTCTCGGGGAGCAGTTTCTGTTTCTTCCTTAGCATGGTTCCTTCATTCCCCTTGGTCCCCATTGTCTGGCTGTAGTCTGCCTCTAATGTGGTCTAGATTTTCTAGGGAGATGACATACAATCTGGGTCTTGTTATTTTGGTAAATTTTCCCAGGACCCATAAAGGTTTGTCCATATAGTTTTGAGCATATACTGTCTCCCCCTCTTTAAATGTCCTGGGCATGGCTGTGTTTTTTGCCGTTGGTTGTCTTCTTGTTCTAGGTATAGTCTGTTGAGTCCTATTTGCAGCTTGCGGCCCAAGAGCAGTTTGGCTGGACTTGGGTCTGTAGTTGAAGCTGGGGTGATCTGCTGGGTTAGGAGGAACTGATTTATTTTTTCCTGTAAATCCCCCAGTCTCATCTTCCCCAGGGCTTCTTTGGTAGTTCTGACCATGCATTCTGACATGCCATTTCCAGTGAGGTGAAATGGGGCAGTGAGAACATGCTTGATTCCATAGCTGGCCAGGTATTCCTTGAAAGAGGTTGCCGTGAATTGTGGCCCGTTGTCTGAGATGATGACATCTGCCAGTCCATGCATGCAGAATAGCCCTTTGACTATGGCTATTATTGCCTTGGTTGTGGTGGTCTGCATTTTTCTCACTTCCAGTAACTTGGAGTAGACATCAACTATGATGAATAGCATGTGTCCTTGCACCAGTCCAGTGAAGTCAAAGTGGATCCAGGACCATGGTTTCTTGGGATTTTCCCACTGTGTGAGAGGGGCAGCTGGTGGGGCTGGTCTTGACTCTTGGCATGGTTGGCAGAGCTTGACCCATCTTTCTATGTCCCCATCTATTTCTGGCCACCAGATATAGCTTTTGGCAAGTGCCTTCATGTGGACAATGCCTGGGTGGACCTTGTGTATGATGGTTTTTTGGAGTTTGTTAGGAATTATGACACAGTTCCCCCAGAGCAGGCATCTGACAGCTGCTGAACTTTTTAAATTCTGTGATTGGTGGCTGAGCCAGCCAGCCTTTGCAAACCCACCAGATAATTGCCAATAGTGTTCTGTCAGCTCTGGTTTCCCTAGCAATGTCTGCCATTGTAATGGGGCTTTCCATCAGGCTTTCCATCAGCAGGACTTGTGGTGCTGCTGCTGGGTCTTTGACTCTGATTTCAAGGGGGCATCTGCTTAGTGCATTGGTATGAGCTATTTCAGTTCTGGATTTATGTGTGAGCTCATAGCTGTAGGATGCCAGAAATTCAGTCCACCTGGTCATCCTCAGGGACAAAACTTGAGGCATTTATCTATCTCCTACAATGATTCCCGGTAGGGTTTGTGGTCTGTGGTAAGTTGAAACTTTCTCCCGTAGAGGTATTCATGGAATCTTTTGATTCTGGACATGGCAGCCAGGGCTTCCTTGTCCAACTGGCTGTAGTTCCATTCTGCTGCTGATAGTGTGTGGGAGACAAAGGCTATTGGCGTTTCTTGACCATTTGATAGTTTGTGGCTGAGGACTGCTCCTACCCCAAATGATGATGCATCACACATTAGTGTCCTGTGCTTTATATGATTGTACCAATGGAGACTCATTCAATTTTGCTGCACACATGTTGTGCATTTACAATAAAGGATTGAATTGAAAGGGGGAGTTGCTCATTGTACTGTAGACTCCAGGAGGAGATCAGGTTTTTTACTCCCTTGAATGCTGCATCTTCTGCCTCTCCCCAGGACCAGGCTGTTTTTTTATGTAGCAGCTGATGAAGGAGTTCATCTACCATTGTCTTTTGTCTAAGGAATATGCTGCATAAATTCAATAATCCCAGGAATGCTTGTAGATCTGTTTTGTTGGTGGGGGTCGGTGCTTCCTGGATTTATTTTGTCTTTCATCTGATAGCCTAGGATTTCTACTTCTGGGATGGCTATTTGGCATTTCCCCTTCACCTTTAGTCCAGCTTCTTGGAATCTTTGTAATACCATTCAAAGTTGGTCGGTCAGCTTGTCCTGGTTCTTGGCAGTGATTAGGACATCATCAAAATAGGGGACGACCCCTGGTATTCCCTGTAATAGAAATTCCATTAGGCATTAGAACACTGACTCCGAATTGCAGACTATTGCATTTAAAAGCCCTGTGGTATGTGACTATTGTCTGTACTTCTGCTGTCTCTCTATCAACTGGCAATTGGTGATAAGCTTGAGCCAGGTCAAGTTTGGCAAAGATTTTCCCTTGGCCCAATGAATGTAGGAGGTGTTGAACAACCAGTATCAGATATGCAGGCTTTGTTTATTATACATTTGTAATCTGCACAGATTCTAACGGAGCCATCTGGTTTTACTGGTGTGACTATGAGAGTCTCCCATTTTGCATGGTCTACTGTTTCTAAGACCCCCTGCTTCACCCTGCTTTGACTAGCTGCTCATCTACCTTCAGTTTGAGTGCAAAAGGGACTCTTCATAGCTTCATTCATATAGGCGTCACCCCGGGGTTTAAGCTAAAAGAGATAAGGGTCCCCTTCTACTTGCCTAGGTTGCCATCAAATATGTCCATGAATTCCTTTGTGAGGTTGTCCACTGTCTGGTTCGGGATGCTGTAGACTTCTATTACATTCATTCCTAGGGCATCAAACCAGTCCAGCCCAGTAAGCTCACAATGATGATTGGTAGGTCACCTTTGAATTCTTTGTAAGTTATTGGAAAAATTCCACTGCCTGCAATGGGGATGTAGTTTCCCTGGTAGTCCCTGAGGATGGTTTGACATTTTTGTAGCTTGTTTTTTGATAACTGTGGCATGAGCTCTTTGAGCTTGTGCCAGACCATTATGGTTACTGCTTACTCCATGTCTAGTTCCATGTCACAAGGTTGACCATTTATCTGTATGGTGACCATGATTTTGGATCTTCATGGTTTTATTTCTGTGGGGTTTGCCATTGCCATCTGATTTGTCCAGGTTTTTATTGTGAAGCAGCCTTTTTCCATTGTCCTTTGTTGATTTGGACCCCTTTGAGGTTGTCCTGGCCTTTGTGTGGGGTGCATGGTATTGGCTGGGCCTGGCAAGGTAGCTCTGCACACTCTGGACAGGTTTTATGGCATCTTTGGGATATAGCTGACTGGTATTTGCATTGTTGCCTGGCATGGTTCCTGCCACAACCACTGCACATGGGTTGGTGACCCTTGGTGGCCATTTTGGGACCCCTGGTGGATTTGACCAGATGGATGTCACCTTCTTTGGCCACGTCCATGTTGCCACCATCTTCTATGACTCTGTGGTTTATTGTTGTTGCCTTCCCTGTGGTTTGTGGCTTGCTGGTGGCTTCTGCTGTGATGGCTTCTTCCAGAGCCACTTGTAGGGTGAGGTTGCTTCTGGCCAGCATCCACCTTCAAAGTTTGTCATTCCTTAGCCCACACACTAGTCTATCTCTAAGGGCTCTGTTCAGGTAGCTGAAGTCGCACTGCATGGCTGCATTTAGGAGTGTGGTAATAAAATCGCTGATCGTCTCCCTTCTGCTTGATTCTGCTGATAAAATACATGGCAGCAGGCCATTTCTGAGGGCTGGGTGCATAATGTCTCTTAAGGGCACGTTGTTCACTCCCTGTGGTGCGATGAGGGCAATCGCCATCGCAAAGATTTGTGTGCCACAATAGTTGAGGAATATTGCTTGTTTTCTCTAGTCTGAGATATCCTGGAGATCATTAGCTTGGAGGAAGCAGTCAAAGCAGAGGAGGTATGCACTCCATGTTTCATTTTTCATGTCAAATGATGCAAAAGTAATTGCCGTGGCCATTCTGCCCCTTCAGTGTTCATCCAGGGTGATCTCCGATCCTGATGGTTAGTGATCTGCTGTCTGGTCTCTCCTGAATCCCATCCTCATCTCCAGTGTTGTGTTGCTGGAGAAAGAAGGACTCAGACCAGGAGATCCTTTATTCAGCTCCTGATTCATCCAACAATGTCCTGCAAGCAGGCAGCTCCCTTTTATAGGGAGCTCCTTGTCAGCCTGCAGTCAATCACTTTAAAGTATTTTTCTGTGATGGGCATGGATTACATACCTGATCACATCGGTGCATTTGCAGACACAACAGAGATAATATCAAAAATAATAAAGATGGATGAAAAAAGACAAGAGGAGAATATTTTAATGGAATTAAAAGAGGGACCGAAGAACCAGAAAGTTCTGTCTGAAAGAAAGATAGATATTTTTGAAATTTGACAGTGGAATAGGGTAGAGAAGGGAGAAATGCTTAAAATAAATAGTCAAGGTAGATGTAGATAGAAATATAGATCAAAGAGAGGAATATGGGATTCAAGCTAAAAAAATGAACAATTAAACCTTTAAAGCAGATGATGGTTAGAAAGGGAATATGTTTAAATGTAGCAGTGGCATAACTAGATATTAGAATATGAATGGAGACTAGAGAGAGGGGGATTAATAAAATACCCAATTTGGAGAAGGAGAAATAATAAAAAGAGGGGAAATTAGAATTTGAATGAAGGTATTGTTAAGTAAGTTTAAATAATATGTTGATTGATATAAAAATACTAGTGAAGCATTGAAGAACCATGTAATGGAAAACTATAACTTAATATGAATATGTACACCATAATTAGAATTATATAAGCTTGTAAAAAGGAATAAATGTGTGATTTATGTGATTAATAATACCTTACTTGCAGTAAAATCTATGACTATAAGAATATGGTGACTGGCATAAAATGATACATTGTAATACTAAATAACTAAGTAATGAAGGAGTATAATTGGAATAACTAACTAATGGAAGATTATAACATAAGAAAACTATGCGTACCACTATTAAAATTCTATACACTTATTAAATGTAATAAATATGAGCAATATTCTATCTGTATATGATATTTAGAATATGGGGATTGGCATAAAATTGATATAATGAAATCTTGAATAAATAATTAATGAAGATTATAATTACATAAATATGTGCATTATTATTAGAATTATATAAGACTACTAATTGTAATAAATGTGATCAATATTATTTGTTTGTCCCAGAAAGTATGACACTCAGGTGCCACACTGTTCACACACTGATTAGTTTGTAAAAATAAAAAAAATAAAAAACTTGAAAAAAAGAAAATAATATAATAAATACTATTTTAACTAGCAGAACTGCTAATAATGTGACTTTTTAAATATGTCTGTATGACATGTTTATAATTTTCATTTTTAATGTACATTATTCAAACTTACTTTCTTTGAAATATATTGCCACATACATTTGATAAATTAATAAATAATAAGATTGATTTCCACCTTTAATAGTCCCATTGACCATGAAGATTAATATTGATCACTTTGGGGAAACCTGCTGCAGAGAGTGTGGAGATAACCTTAACCAAGATATGTAGGCGATATTAAGAGAAGCTCTCTCCTAGAAAAGGAGAACAAGTTAAGAAAGAAACTTGAAATAACCTCACCTTGAGTCTGTTTGGCATAAGAGGGGCAAAGGGAAATTCTAACAAGTTTTCAAGATTACATTATTAGACTCTATAATCAAGTAACTTTCCTGTGATCCTTATAGGGTTTGTATCCTGATCTAGCTTATTGTAAAGTCATGAGAGTATCCACCAGTTTTGGAACTACCTAGACTTGAAAGCTAGGACAACTTTTCTATCTTTTCCTACTAGCACCAAAACATTTTTTGAAATGAAGAGGAAAATCTGACAAATTCAATGGTCTCTGGGCAATTTCTTCCAAAAACCATTTTAATTATCAAAATTATAGCATTGATTAATGTTCTTCATGACCATTCTGAGATTCAGTTATAAATTAGTTATTATCATACTTTATGTTTGAAGTAGTGGTGGAATTCATCTTTTTTTTAATAAGAGTTCTGTGGGCATGGCTGTGGAGTGTTATGTGACTGGGTGGGCAGTTTCTGTAAGCAGGGCAATAAAGATTAGGCTAGAAACACCTGCCTTCCTTACAGGATTAACTCTGTAAAGTGGGAAAAAAACCAAAAGGAGATTTCTTCTAACAACTGATTCTCCAAACTGCTTAGAAAATTTACTACTGGTTCTAACGAACCTGCTAGAATCTGCTGAATTTCATTTCTGGTTTGAAGACACAAGAGTTTTACGTTTAAGATTACGTTCCACCTGATAATGCAGAATCAAGAGAAAATAACTCTGGCTAGAAATTGGATTAATGGATAACTAATGTGCAGAATTTAATGGTAAGTTCCTCATTATGGAGAAAATGGAGAAATAACAGCAATGTTCTACTAATCCATTATTTTAAGATTTTGCCCTATAAAATTGCTGAGCATTGCACTTCAAAGAAATGTTATATGTTTTGGACAGAATGCTGAAGATTTCTTGAGGCAAAACATCTGAAAAGAGAACATTGACCTCTATTCCCTACTCTAAAATTAAATAAATAGTTTATACTAAATTTTCAACTATATTAAAGGATAAAAGGATACTTAAGAACTGAAAATGATACTGTGTTGTGATATCTAAACACTGTTTTATATCGATAAAGGAGAATATTTGTAGCTCAAGGTTAAAATGAGATGTCTATGGTGCTCTCTGACCTTTGCTATTTTCTTACAGATGTTTCATTAGCCAAACTAGGTAATATCATTAGTGTTAATGGTAATGAAACATCAGCATCCCTCACTGTTTTATATTACCGCAGACAAGTTTTTGCATGCTATGAGAAACATGATGCAGAAATTATGATTAAACAAGAAGCGGAAATTTGACTGAGCAGTTAGTCAATGGTATCATCAGCAATGGATAAAGCCTCTTATTCTACCCTGACTCATGAAGATCCAATAATTCAGTTATATTATGCCTATCAAGGAACATAAAAAAATCGCTGCCATCAGCATAAACTGAATAATATTCTTCCAGCCGTAACAATGCAAGTAATCAGGAAGAATAAATAATTTTCAAAACAAAATATTTTGAAAGAGATGCAACCACAATTTTTGGCCTATTCTGGCACAATTTAAGGAATATTAATCTGATGCAGTGTGACAACCTGACCTGAAGCATTGGGAGACCCAGGTTCAAGTCCCTACTCACCACCATTATGTATCACCATCACTCATTCTTGGGTCCCTTTTTTTCTCAGCCAATATATGTCATGGCTGTTTCTGTGGTAATAAAATGGGGAGGATCTCTGGTTTCCCTTAAATTCCCAGGAAAAAAAATAGGATTAAAAGGCAATAAATCATAATAGTGAAAAATATTGTCTGTACATAGTCTACAGTAATACTTTGAGATGGAAACAAAAAAACTAAATAACTGTTTCTAATTCAAACACCTATCAACCAACCTGCGGCCTAGTGAAGAAGAAGCAAACTTAAATGCTTAACTGAACAAACATTTCAATGATTTAAGTGAAGAGGGACAATAACAGAATCAGATTAATATATTGTGGTGAAAACTTTCATGGGCTGCTAAACAGAACCCACAAGGAAGGAAGCCAACTTCTGACCCACAAAATTTGCCTTTGAGAATGAAGCAATGTTAGAATCAAACACCATTTCCAAGAACATTCAGTCCCGGTATTGTGGTTAGGGCACTCTGCATAGCCAAGCTGTTGTCTTCTACTGAGCAGAATTAGGCACAGGAAATAGGAAAATATAGTTACAAGGTTCATATTCTATTTCCAAAAGAGGTTACTCACAGAAAAATATATACAAAATAACTAATATATTGATCCAGAATCAAAATTTAGCCCAGAGTCACTAGAGAGTGACATGACAGCAATTAAATTTAATTAAAATACAAATAAGTAAATAAATAAATAAGCTTGGGGGATGGGGGGAGGCTATTTTTCTGGTAAATGGGCTAAAATACCATACACTTTCTTTCCTTTCCTTTCTTTTGTTATGTTTCCATCTGGGAAATCTTACAACATTTTTTAAAGCATAGAAATCAAGATTTGTACTTAAATATAGTTTGAATGAGGGCCCCAATAGGACTTTATAAAAATGAATTCAAGGTAATATTACACTGTGTATTTATAAGAATGGCTCTATAAAATGATTTGAAATCTCCTTTGCTATAGTTTATATTTCTTGAAAGCAGTATGGTTTATTTTAAGTCTCTAGGCACATTCTGGAGATCAAAGTTTTTCAGATCCTGACAGCTAAAAGTGATTCACTCATGCATTTTTCCTAAATACCCATATATGAGATTAGGACTCATAGAAAAGAGAGAAAAGAAGACCAGAGAGAATATAAACATGGCAATCTAGGAATACTTCTTTAGAGGAGTAAATCAATAAATGAACCTTTATTATCAACTTCTGTAGAAATACACAAAAGAGAAAATAGGTATCATATTAAATCATCATTTTTCTTGGATGTCAGACCTCTTATTCTGTAGGATAAAAGTATCTGATCTCTTCTGTAGGACAAAAGAGGCACTTGGCTTTAAATTTTTCATTTCACCATTGTGCTTTTGTACTATGGAAATAAAATGTTTACTAATGGCAGAGTTCTTGGACTAGGATGACAAACATTTCTAACAACAGGATTAGATTTCCTGGTCAAAATTCCCCAAATGTTCCTCAATTTCAGGAGAGGGAAAGCAGGTTGAGAGAACTTAGCATGGCTCTTTTGGGGAATTCTTTCCACTGCTTCCAACCCATAATTATTCATCCACTGGACGAGTGTGACAGACAGGAGATCCCAACCCCTTCTGGCTCTTCACTTCCTGGCCTTTGGGATAACATCCCAGTATTTGCTGCTGCCACCATTTCCTGTCTTCCATGCTGAAAGGGCTTACTTGGCATTCTCCCCAATCCCAATGCCAGGCAGGGGCATCAGAATAAATCTTTCTTTCTCTTTATCATGAGGGTGACCAGGTGAAGTGCTGCTCCTTAACCCCACTCCACAGTAAAGGGAGAGAAGGAAGTCTAGCAGGTTTTGGCAATCAAAAGATTAGCTCCCCCACTTTCTCTTAATTCCAGGAGACTGACATTGAACAGAGGAAGAGTGTATTTCTGGTACTGGAAGAACTGGCAACAAACGGCTGCTTCCCACACTTCTTTCAGCACCACCACTTCCAACTTGTTCTGCCACTCACAGCAAGAAAAGACAAGAGAACCCTGTCCTCTGGCATCACAGGAATCACCTTGTTGGATTAGAGGACTGATAGCAGAAGTCTCAGAGCAGTCGCAGGAGGGAGACCAGAAAGTCAAAACAGTGGCTGTAATGACACAGGTCCTTTTTGTAATGAACCCTGTTCCTTTTTTATATTCATGATGTCTGCAACGCATCTTAGATACGTACCAGCTTGGCTTTCTTGTACCTCCTTCTTCTTAGCTGTCTGTCTGTGCTATTTTTTTCTTTGCCCTTTCTGTGTGGTAGGAAAAACGGGGAGGAGGAGAAAGTGGTGTGGAGTCAACCTCTACTCTCTCCCTCTCTTGTCACAGCCATGGGTATCTAACACCAAGTGAGACTGAGATATTTCCAACCCTATTTCTTTTCTCTCTCTCTCTATTTTGTTTTGTTGCCAAGGTAAGTAAGAGAACATAAGTGTGCTTAGCACATTTTTACATCAGCTCCCATAGTAGTAAAGTAGGCTTTGATGCTATCATGAGGAAAATACTGAAGGATTACAATTTCATTTTTTATTCCTTCCCAATAATCAAGAATTGCATCTGATGAACTGGATTTACAAGAACAAAATGTACCATAATTATGTTGGTTAATTTAGCAATTAAGAACTATCCCCTTAAGGGATTGACTTCTGGGAAATATAGTTTTATGCCATGTAGTCACATTGGTGTTTTAATTGGCTGGGGCTTTTCAAATTGTAGACTTGCCGGGAGCCTTTTCTCTCCTCAAGGCAGGAGCCATTTTTACTCTCTCAACACAGCTGTCAGGGTTCCACACCACATCCTCAATGCAATTAAAATCCCAGAGAACGAAAGTCCAAAGAATAAAATTTTATTAA
>JAEANM010002124.1:0-25397 GCA_017656035.1 Myanophis thanlyinensis
GCTGTGCACCACCCCGAGTCCCTAGGGAGAGGGGGCGGTATATAAATCTAATAAATAAATAAATAAATAAATAAATGCTGGCTTTTGGTAATTATTGCATTGTTTACACTATGTCTACAGATCAGTTTCTAAGTACTTGCTTTAGAATCATCACAGAAAATTGTCCTGGTTAATCTTTTGTTATATATCATCCTTTCCAACCCTTTAAAAAAAAAAATAAGAGCAATAAGAGCACCAGTCATCTAGAGTTTACCTTTTTTACAGATTCAACAGATGATTGTAATAAATGCTTCAGCCAAGCTTCAGCACTTTGTAATTTCACTGCACTAAAGATAACTGGACTGTAGAAGCTGTATCAATAGCTTTTTATCATTTGCTGGTGTTTTATGCCTTGTTGAAGATAGGAGAAAGAAACATAATGTCTTCAATGATCAACAAATCTGTCTTAAAATCAGAATGATTCTTGCCATTTGTATTGTTTTGGGTAGGTGAAAAGATATGAAGTGAAGATAGATCTTATTTTCACCTATACTTATTTAACTTCACTGTTGTCCAGACTCTTGTCATGAATGATGGCAGTTTCTGTAGCAGATAGGGATTTTGACAGATTTATTTTACTTTCATGTTCATTCCTGTTCCCATTTGACCCTCTTTCAGTTAGTTTATTTTTGAATTTCCATTACTTTCATGTTTTTACTTATTTTGCAAACATATTGTTCCAATCATTATTAAATAATTTCTTCAATTTGACTTAGTCTTATTTTCTTAGTTATGTCTTAAATAATGCCTTATTTTAAAGGTGTTTTTTTTTGTTTTTACTATAAGATTAATAATAAAATGGTTGTATGTTATCTTTCTTCCTTTGTCCTTGGAAACAATGTCAAATTCTTCTCTCTCCAAGGACTCTACTAATAACCATGTCTAGGTATTATTGAAATATTAGGCATACTACACATCTCTACACTTTTGAACCTGTGCTGAATACTGAGATTGAGAATGGGCCAAGTAGAGATGTGCTCAGTAATTACTGAGAATTATTGAGAGCTTTGGGAATGTTGCCAAACTTGTTTTTAAAAGCAGTTACTGTGGTGAAAAGAAAAAAGTGTCTCTGATGAATTGTGTTTCATTTTCTCTGAAGGAAGAGCATTGGAACCATCCAAATTAATGTTGGATAATCAATCTATTTCCAGAGCCTACCACAGAGTATTTGGCATGGCACATGCATGCTTTTTTTTTAAAAAAAGTACTGCCTCCAAATGAAATAACTATTTTAAATAATAGTAATCTACTTCTGGCAATTTCAGTTTTGTCACAGTTCTTCAATTTAATATCAGTTAATATATCAACATTAAGATATTTTGAATTAATATAAATAAAACGTGCCTACAGTTTTTGATTATTAAGATGATTTTTCAATGGAATGTATTTTCTTTTTAGTGGGATGCTATAACAGAAATGGATGAATATAATCGTCCTATCCACACATACCAGGTATGTAATGTTATGGAACCCAACCAAAACAACTGGCTTCGTACAAATTGGATCTCGCGTGATGCCGCCCAGAAAATTTATGTGGAAATGAAATTTACACTGAGGGACTGCAACAGCATTCCATGGGTGCTGGGGACATGCAAAGAAACATTCAACCTTTTCTATCTGGAATCAGACGAATCCCATGGAATTAAATTCAAGCCAAACCAATACAGCAAAATTGATACTATTGCAGCTGATGAGAGTTTTACTCAGATGGATTTGGGAGATCGTATCCTGAAACTGAACACAGAAATTCGTGAGGTGGGACCAATAAACCGGAAAGGATTTTTTCTTGCCTTTCAAGATATTGGAGCATGCATTGCTTTGGTTTCTGTCCGTGTTTACTACAAAAAGTGTCCTTTCACTGTTCGGAACTTGGCTATGTTTCCTGACACCATTCCCAGGGTTGATTCTTCTTCTTTAGTGGAAGTACGAGGTTCCTGTGTGAAGAGTGCTGAAGAACGGGATACTCCAAAGTTATATTGTGGAGCTGATGGGGATTGGCTAGTTCCACTAGGACGATGCATATGCAGTGTTGGCTATGAAGAAGTGGATGGTTCATGCCATGGTAAGACAATTGTTTTAATTAAGTTCAAAGAAAAGATTTAAGCTATGCTCAGCCATATGAGTTATTGTCCAGCTTTTAAATGAATTTTATTTATCAATAGAGCATGCATTAAATTCATTATTCACTTAATTGTTGAGTGAAGTTCATATATTGAAAACAAGTATGTCATCAATGAAGAATGATGAAAGCTTCATTTACAGAAAAAACGTTTACTCATACGAAAAATATGTAAAATGGAATCATTCATTGTTATTTGCTCTTAAGAATAAAAAAAATTCTACTGTGCATACTAAGCAACTAGGAGTATAATGTAAGCTGGTATAGACTATATTGTTCAAATATGTAGTAGCTTTGTTGGCCTGGCATTTTGCTAATTAGAGTACCAAAACACTTGAAGAATGATGTTGTATAAATTTATTTAATTTCAAAAGAATACAGAAGTGAGAAATACTATAATAGTTGATAAGTATTGCATATTGGAAAAAGCATATTATTTATGAGAAAAAGATCCATGCATTTTACTCGGATAAATTACTGGGGGAACAAATAGATGTCACATAAAAGTTATTTGCTAGGGAAAAAAAGCAGAGGGAAATATTTTGCTCTGTAGAATCACTAATCATAGTGATTAGAATCATGGGGGAAATGTTTTCAAATCAGAGTATGATCTTTAACTTTGTCAGTGAAAAAAATATATTGCTAATATATTGATGGAAAGAATAATGTTTCCTAAGTGAAAGAAAAAGAAATTGATTTTATTAATTGATGAAAATATTTTTGCATAACTATTAAGATTGGGGTTGCTTTAAACACATAGAATATCAATTTAATCTTACAGTTATGACAAATGTTCACTAAATTGAATTTATGCTGGTGATTAGATATATTAGCTACTTGGATGTTTGTTTTGATCAAAAAGGCTACATGAAACTAGATAATCAAAAAGCTTCAATGTGTGATGAATCTCTCAGAAATGAATTTAAGCAAGAACTAATAAATTCCACATTTTCCTATTGAACAATGTATGAAACCTTTACAAATTAAGCTCATTTCAGCATATTTTGATTCATACTCTTCCGGCTGTAAAATTTGCTGATAGTTGGCCTTTGATCAACTAAATCTTTATATATTTTTATTTTTATTTAAATTATTGAAGATGAAAATTCTAAGAAGGGTATTTATATAAAAATAAGCTCATTAAAAATTCTGTGACACCCAATTGTGGCAACAGAAGAAAGGGCATGACTTATATGGTAAATCAAATAGAATTAAATTATATGGTTTCCTTGTGCTCCAATCTTTTGCCCCAAATAACTGGTTCATTTTGATCTATGTACAAAAATATTGCATAAAACCAGTTTTTATGGTGTTTACCTATTTGATAAGGCTACTTAAGTTTAACATCTCTGCAATTAATGTAATTGTAGAATAAAGTAATAATGGTATCTGGTTATTATTAAAGTACTTTAATATAAAAATACAAAAGATTAATCATAATTTTCTAGCTGGGCAAGTTAGTAAGATTTGTTTTAACAAACTAAACATGAATATCCAAATATAATCACGTTTTAGAGAATTTGCAGGATTAGAATCATTCTCTGAATATTTCCTATTAATTTTCATGAAGTTTATTATTATGAAACAGTATGAAATTAATATTTTAATGTTTTCAAATCATTGCTTTGTTATTTCTGCAGTTTTTCAATGCTGGAGTATTATTTTCCCAGTTTGACATGTAGAAATAAAAGATTTTATAAATTTTCATATATCTGTTCATCTCTGAATTATTATTTTAGCACTAGGCTGAACATACTATGCTTTTAAATTCCATACCATACATTTGTGTCCATGCATGTGTGAATAATTCTAAGGAAAGCTGCAATATTAAGAGCTCTAAAATTGATCTTCTGTCCACAAACTATACTATAAAACTTAACAGTAACAGGCAGCAGCAGAAATCTTTTGGTTCAGTTGCTATGCTGTTTATTTGCTATGCTACATGACAGTCTGGAAATTCAGTCTGCAAGATTTAAAAATATGCAGTAAAAGAACATGAGCACTGATGTCAGTAGTAAGAACTTATCAGGTCATTTTGTTCTCTCTGTCTCTCTATAAATGAATAAAACAGAAAAAATACATGTTTTTACTAGTCCCAGAAAAAATCAGTTATGATTCTCACTTAATCTTAAAACATGCCTCACAATTGATAATTTAGAATTTTCTTAAAGCTACACTGTATCATTGATAAAAGAGAAAATCTTCTTTGTTCTTTTTACTTTTACCTTTGATTATTAAAGTTACCTTTGATAATAAAATGATGCTTTGAACATCCAGAACTAATTGTCTGAAATTCTTGGGCAGCCCCAGAAAAAAACTCAGTTGCCTTAAGTGATTGACTACAAGTAAAATATCCTCACAACTATATGCAATTTGGAATCAAATATAATGACCTTCATAGCTCTTCTATATACTACAAAAATTGAGCTTTCAGTCCCTCTTTCTATTTATCTTTCTCTTTCATTCGCATTTCTTTTTAAGAAAGATGCAGGATGAATCAAGAGCTCAGTTCCAAGAAAAGTTAAAAGTATCTCCATTTAAAATATTTCTGCAATATCAGCTTAATTACAGTTGCTGAATTCAAATAAACTGAAACATATTTCATATTATAACACTTACTTTAAAAGGAAATTGTAGTTCCTACTCATTTGAAGTTAGCTATAAGAAAGATAATGATTAGGTTAAGGACCATTTTATACATCAGGCAGTTGATATGAATGCAGTCCCATAAATCTTATTTCCCCTTATTTTCTGTAAACCAAAGTATATACACTAATGCAGTGCCTAAGAGCAGCTCCAGAATTGGCAAGACATTTTTCCTAACAATTTTGGTAAGTGACTTAAAAAGAGTCTCTAATTTAGTTTCTTTTTTCATACAATATTTAAATTTGGGTGTTTAGGCTTCCCTATTGCATTTAAATGAGAAGGAAGGACTCACTGGAGAAGAGCCTAATGCTGGGAACAATTGAGGGCAAAACAAAGGGATGGCAGAGAATGAAGTGGCTGGATAGAGTCACTGAAGCAGTCGGCATGATAGAGGACAGGAAGGCTTGGAGGAACATTGTACATCGGGTCTCAATAACAACATTGCATTTAAAGCCATAGCTTCATTTTGAATATCAGGTTTCTCAATATATTTGCACTCGACCAGTGATCAGGAACTATCACATGTATGTCAAAGGGGTAACACATTAGTGCAAAATATTGAGTGCCCAAAGATGTTCAGGTTAGCTGCATTCATTAGTCAACAGAAAGAGAGAAAGAAAGAAAGAAAGAAAGAAAGACATGGCAGATCCTGGGGAGGGTATCATGCTTTTCCCTAATGCTCACATGCTGTGACAGGCTGGAAGGTCTCTCAGCACCACCCTGGAAGTGAAAATGGGATGCCTGGAAGCAAAATGGACCACCTGGAAGCCAAAACTGGATGCAGGGGTCTCCTGGGAGGGGTGGAGCAGGGCGGGGCCAGCCAGAGGCAGGAGTTACCAGTTCTCCAAACTGCTCATAATCTTAACATCTGGTTCTCCCAAACCAAACCGGACCGGCAGCAGCCCACCTTTGGGTATAATGGAAGGAAGTGTTAAAAATCTTTGTTTAATGTATTAATAATATACATGTAAAAGATGTTTGTGGTGATATTAGATGTGCGTTGGTTGGCAATGGATATTTAAAGCATATTTTTATGCAGATGATACTTTGTTGGCTATGAACCCAAAGTGTTTGCAGTGAATGTTGATATACTGTATGATGGGACAAGAAATATGAATGTTACATTAATATAGCAAAGTTCAAAAGTATTGTGTTAAACAGGAAATAGAGGCGGGGGGAAGTGAAGGATTTCCCATGCTGACTACCAGCTTGCCACAAAGAAATTCAATGGGGAAGCTGACAGGAAGTTGGAAGTTTTCTTACTCCCACTGATGTTTTTTCCAGCCCATGGTCATTTTGTTTCTTGATTAGGTAAGAAAGTATATTTGAAAATATGATCCAAGAGGTCACAGGTGTCTAATGTTCATTAAAGATGAGAAAAATGGATACAGACATTTTAAAATGTGCAATTGCAGATAGCATGGTAATTCATAGTAAGTGATTTGTTGAAAGAATGAAGGCTTGTTGAAAGAATGAAGGCTTTTTGAAAGTAGCAAAAATGACATTGTATAACAAAATATTTTTTGCTGCTTAGTTATATGGAAGTGAGAGATAGATATGTCAAGAGAAATATGAAAGTAATTCGTATGCAGTGAAATGGATTGAGAAGTGTGAAAACAAGATACTTTATAGGATTTATTACTATTATTAACAGTTTAATGTCTGTTCAGGGCAAATTGGTAGAAATAGTAATCAAAGACAAAAGCAGCACATGAAGACAAATCGAGCATGAGATAATAACAGATTCTGCAGAAATAAATCTAAACTCACCAAACTGTTTGGGTTTTATTGAGATATTAACAGACTCATGGAAGGAGGTAACCTACACTGTTGTACAGTTGGATTTTTCCAAAAGGTTTTGACTACATTTATCAAAGACTCTTAAGTAACCTAAGAGTTGTGAGATAAGAGAACTTGTCCTTTTTTTTGCACTGTTAATGTGCATTAGAAATCAAAAATAATACTTGGGAATTTATCTCAATGAAAAGGTGTTTAACAATCTCGATTTAGCTGTGAGCTGACCAAGTTTTCAAATGACACTAAATTATTTGTGTAATAAAAAGAGAAAGTGATTGTAGGCTTCTGAAATATTTATCTGACTAAGTGATGGTCAATCAAAGGGAAACATGTTTAATTTAAAAAAGTAAAGGTAAAGGTTCCCTCGCACATATGTGCTAGTCATTCTCAACTCTAGGGGGCAGTGCTCATCTCTGTTTCTAAGCTGAAGAGCCAGCACTGTCTGATGACCTTTCCATGGTCATGTGGCCGGCATGACTAAATGCCAAAGGCACATGGAATGCTATTACCTTCCCACCAAGGTGGTCCCTATTTTTCTTCTTGCATTTTTACATGCTTTTGAACTGCTGGGTTGGCCGAAGCTGGGGAAAGTAAGGGGAGTTCACTCTCAGCATCTTAACCACTGAGCCATCACATCTTCCCCCATCTTTAATTTAAGTGAGTATAAAATGAAGTATATACAGTATATGCTAACTTCACATATACACAGAAAGAGACAAGAACAGTCTATAAATGTCTAAAAAAAGTATTTGGGCAAAACCAAGAAATTATGTGAATATGTTGCTTCAGGAAACAGTGCAAACCAATCCATTTAAGATGCACCCAACAGAACAAATGCTTAGCTAAGACTTGAGACAGGAATACTATCAATGCAGATTAGGGCTGAATTGGAATTTGAAGATAATAATAATTTATTGGCTCCAAATACAATTCTTCCTAGCTGAATTGACTCCTGTACTTCTAATAAATACCTCACTCTGCCTCACTCTGGAAGCAAATGTATAAGTGGGATTTATATGGGTTCACTATTTTTAATATCATTAGGTTTTCATTAAGATAAGCAATTAATTTTTCTAAGAACATGGACATGGAGTTGCAGTTTGAAGTTAACAAGCATGACAGAATTTCGAAAACCAGAGAAATGGGAACCAGCAAATTATTTACTAAATCTAATTTTCCCTAAGCTCAGAATCAGTTTCTTTAATTTATTTCTTAAAACCTAGACCCAACTTTCTTCTAACTGCATTTCTTCAGCTAAGGTATCATAAAATTCCTGTAAGTTTATCTGTCAATATGGTTGTAAGAAAGTTGAAATCATTTCACATATATTATTATGTTGTAAAATTTTAGGGGCATTATGTCAATCTATATTTTTATCCTAATAGATAAATTCTCCAAGAGTCCAGATAAATTTATCTGAATCTTATTCTTCAGAATCTAAAACCTACATTTTGTATTGCTGCAATGAAAGGAAGACAAAACTGGTAATGTAATGACCTTTCTGATTTTATGTATCTTAACTATTAAATAATTAGGGATATATAGTTTATTTTAGATTTATTGGTTTAGATTTACCAGGATAACATATTAATATAGTAATAGATGACTAAATACTTTATTATTGTGCATTTATTTTAGGTGCTATTATATTATTGCATCTATTTACTGAACCCTGTTTATGTTTTTTTTATTTGCTGGTAATTGACTAAATAAATAATATTGATTATTGATTTTGGGACTACAAAAGATAGGTCAACAAAGGCAACAACCATAAAAAGGAAAGAGGATGAAAATTAAACTTCTAATACAGTAATGCCTATAGATAAATCTATTGTGCATCCACATCTGCAATATTTTTATAGTTGTAGATGTCACATTTGAAAAAAGATATGCTAAAAGACTAAATGCAAAAGCAGGATTTGAACATTATCCTTGTGAAAAAAATGCTGAAAGATTTGGGAGTTTAATTTGGAAGAAAAGTGATAGTATATGATCAAAGAGAAAATATCATTAATCATATGTAAAAAACTAAATAGAAAAATATGTGTTCCCCCACAAGTTTGCTTTGGTTATAGCCTCCTCACATAGTTTATTTTTAATATTTAATATATCAAATATGATTTTCATTACTCTTAATGCTTATAATCCACCCATAAATGAATGAGGGAAATAAAAACTTACTAAGTAAAATATTTTTTTAAAAAATGCTCATTCTTAACTGAATATCTAATTTTGAATATAACGTTCTTCCTAAGGATTAATAATATGTATACCATAATGCCATCTCATTAATTTTCTGGAACCATCTTTCCCTGTTTTTCAAGCCTTGGTCAGGTCCCTTTCTCTTGAGAGTTTCAAACCATCATGTATGCTGGAATCTCCAAAGTCAAGATCAGTTTGTTTCACTGCATTATTTTTTGGTAATCCAAAATAAAATAACCCAGCAATGCAATTATTTTATAAATCAGTGAATCACAAGCCAACTTCCAGCCATGGAAGATCCAATGTAATAATATTCATAACGGGAAAAAAAGATTTCAAGGCAAAAGATGCAGAATCAGGGAGGAAGTTCAATATTACTTGAACATTAAAAACTCTCTTCCCATATCACTATTTCTGAAATAAGTCATTGCATCTGCCACATTTAATTAAAAAGTAGTAACAGGAAATACAGTCAGTTGAGCTTTCCAATAACATGATTATGCTGATCACACAACCAGATAAGCATAGTGACCATGAATTATACATTACTAAAACTAAGATTTTAATAGTAAATTAGATCATTAGTTATACCAATCTCTATTAGTATAATAGGTCCATTATCTAGAGTATTGCATCCAGTTTTCCTTACAGTTAAGCATCCTTGCTTGGTAAAAGGTCAAATGACATGCTGTTCATTTACGAGTTACTTTTTTGATCACACAATAACCAAGTGAATGAAATAAAACACTAATTAAAAGTAATCTGTCTCAGTGGACTTTATTAAAGAAACTTCCTTAATAAGTTTCTGAGTGACTAATTGTGTTTTATCAATTGAATATATTGCCAGAGCTTCTTAGATATGCTAATGCAGATCATCCATGTGGAAAGCACACTGGATGTTGTAGTTCAAAGAAAACTAAACTCACAAAAATAACCCACCATACTGTATATGAAATATCAATTTAGTGTTATAAATTCCTAATTTTCTTTAGCAACTAACTACACCAAATATAATCTCGGCTCTTTCTGATTGCAAAATCTACCACATTTTTTTATTTCTTCTCTAATGATATTTCTTTCCTTCCTTACCAATTGTTTGGTTTGTTCTTTTTAAAGAGTTTGAAAATGTTACTGAATACTCATGCACATACACACTAATATGAATCAATTCATATGTGGTTCAATTCATAAAAACTTTATGGGATTATTTTAGTGCCTTTGTGAACATTATTGCAATTGTATAAACAGGCTTACTCAGCAGAAGACTCTCAGTCATGACTTTATTAGATAAAACTCTACTGAAGATAACAATAAAACTATATACACCAATGGTTTGCCTTCTACAGTCAAAGCCTTTATATAGATCTATTTTTAGAACTGAACTTTGTTTTCCTATCTTTACAAATTAGCATATTCTTTGCAGTTTGCTTGATGGTCCAATCTCAGCTCACACATTAATTTTTAACTATTTTTTGTTTAATCAATTTATATAGCTGCTGCCTATCTCAAACAAGTGACTAGGGCTAGCAAACACCCGTGCTAGCAAATCCATTAAGCCATTTAAAACACAATACAACAAGAAAAATGAAATACATGTAGCATCTGAGAGATATTATAATCTATAACATTTCATAAATGTCAGCATAACCAGCAAATATACCTTGCATACACTCAAGACTCAAAGCCAATTTGGTCAGGACTATCTTAAGCTCAAGAAGGAGAATATTCCAGAGTACAGGCAGTATGCTGGAGAACTCAAGTCTTCTAATCCCTGCCAGCTGACATTCCTTGACTGAAGGGATATGAAGCATGACCATCCTGCCAATCAGTACTGGCCAAGTAGAAACAACTGGGAAAGATGATGCCTAAGTTAACCCAGTTTCAACCCATTAAGGATTTTCAGGGTGACAAATAGCATCTTAAATTGCTTTCAGAAACATACCAGCAACCAATGCAATACATGCAATGGTGTTACATGTGCCAAATAACCAACACCATTTACAACCCACCAGCTGCATTCTGTACCAGCTGAAGCTTTCAAATGCTATTGAAGGATAGCCTTTGTTGAAATAGTCCATAAGGGAGGTTACAAGTGCTTTAGTGACAAAAAGCAGAACCAAGTCCAGTAACAGGCATAACCAGCAGACAATCTGAAGGTATGCAAAAGCCTTTTTAGCCCATGGCTACCATCTGCTCTTCCAGCAGGAAGCAGTAGTCCAAGAGAACTCCTAAATTGTATACCAGGTCAACCTTAGACAGTGCCATTCTATCCAAAAACATAGATGGCAAAAACCAGACACCAGAAGGCCTAAGCATCCAAAGCATTGTTCAGGGAGCAATATGAAACTGCTATGAGATATAAAGACCCTAAAAGTCAAATCACTTCACCCAGTGGCCTCATGAACAAGTTAAATAAAGGAGCACAGAAGATCAAGCCCTTCAGCAGCTCACAAAATACAGGCTATGGACTGGAATTTTCTCCCTATCAACATTAATTGGAACTAATCCTAGAGGAAAGAAGAGAATGGCTTTGCCACCCATCTCAAACTCTTGAAACTGTACAGAGAAATAACTTGATCAATGGTATCAAAGGTTCTCTCAGTAAAACATTAATAATCAACAGACTCAATCATATGTTCTCTGTGAGGAAGCCTTGCCCAACCAGGAAAGTCGTGGATCTAACACAAAAATGGCTGAATGAATAGCTACAAGAAATGTGTTCACTTCCTCGTGTTCAAAGGGATTGAACTCTTCCAAGATAACCATGCAACACCACCACTGGTACTGCATTAAGGCTGAAGTACAATGCAGAACAAATGCAGTTGGTTATATCTGCAAGATACTCAGCATATTCCTGACAGTGATACTGAAAATGGACTTCAGAATTACTCCCTCCTAATTGGGACTAGATCACCCAGAACCAGGCTGCAGGGCAGTTAACTACTAATGTAATAAGGGAAGAACAATTATGTTTTATTGCCCTTAGTGCACAGGTGTTAAATTCAGTTGTGTCATGTGATATATAGACTCTAACTTTAACTATGTAAGAATCCTCCCTAAGCTGGAAACTATTCATTTCTACCAGACCAGATTCAGATTTTATTAATGTCAGACATAGAAAAAATAATAGCAATTTATGTTTCATAGGAAATACTAAAGCTGAGTCTGTTGAGGAATACTGCTTTTTTAACATGTGACTTTATATACAGAGGAAATTCCAGTCACATAAATATGTACATATTGAAAGTGTTAATAACAAATTATATTCCCCACATGAGAACAAACACTTTTTATCAAATATAAAAAAATCAAATATATCTCTCTTATATAAGAGAAAATAATGTCTACATTTCTTTGGTACTGGCATCTTGAGTTATTTAGCTTAATAAAGTTGTTCTTTCGTGCAAATATGAAACTGATATAAGCCACAAAGTAAATGTTCCTAGGAGATTAAAAGAAATAGAAATTTTAAGCTTACATTATGTAGTTTGCATTCACCAGGCTACATTTTCTGAGTGAAAAATAAATTATGTAAAATAAGTTTCTACCTACTACGTTAGTGAAACATCTAACGGAGCTGAAGGCTGCACTTGAAATGTCTTTTTTAAAACAAGTTTTACTTCAAAGGGATAATGATCAAAGTATGCATAAATTCCCAAAGGACATGAAAATATATGCACAGAAAAATTTTAGTCTAAAATGCCGACAATGGATGTATTTGGAGTTTGCTTATTAAATAATAGTTGCTATGAATGAATAATATATTAATAGCACATGATTTATATTCCCACATGTTAAATATTTCAGAATTGATCATATAACTATTACCAACCAGATGAAAATGTTAATTCTAGTTAAAATGATGCACAGTCAAATAACATTCCAACTATTGTATCTTCAGTCAAAAAAAGTATGACTATATGATGAATTCTATTCAGGGTCAAAATTTCACATCCCTTTTTGTTTCCTGAGGTATTATCTGAGCCCGGGAAAATGCAATTTTTTGTTAATATTTGCACTCTTCTTTATATTTTACACAAGTTGTACCCAAAAATACTTTTGAATGTTAAGCTATTAAATTTAATTCATTTTGTGCTTCAATTAGAATTGTGCATACATGTTAAAGGACTTTCAATCATAACCAAATTTTTACTGGATTTGTTGTCTTTGAAAAGATATTGTTTAGTTTATTGGATCAAGTTTTGAATAGGAATTGAGCTTTTTTTTTGTATACCCTAAACATTTAGAGAGTGATGACAATGTCATATTATATTTGTTAAACAACTACCTGATTTAACAATGTTCAATTAACATATCTGCTAGAGGATGACATTTCCAGAACAATAGTTTTCTATAGCAATAACAATAATACTTAGATTTATACACCACTTCACAATGCTTCACAGCCAACTCTAAGCATTTTACAGAGTCAGCATATTACTCCCAACAATTTGGGTCCTCATTTTACCAAAGTTGGAAGAATGGAAGACTTGAACCAGTCAGGATATAACTGCTGGCAGTCAGCAATCAGCAGAATTAGCCTGCAATACTGCCTTGTATCAAGCTAGGTCTTATTTTTTGGGGAGAACACAGTAACCACTGTGCTATCATGCAATATGCACTGTTGGTTAGAAACACTGTGCCTTGATTTGTGACCTACATTTGCATTCCTTGAACACTTGTGCACACCAACTTGTTGAATGGAATCCATGTGAATTGTTTCCATACTTACAGAAGTGCTCTGTTGTCTAGAAAATATTGATATTTCAAAATCTAGATTAGCATCAGATTACCAATGTCATAGAAATCTAAATGAAATTATTATTAACTATATGTATAATCACATTGATTCAGCCACATCTTTTTAACAAATATAAACATTTAAATTAGTTTTTGGAACTGAATTAGATTGAGGAATGTATTAAGGATATATGAGCAAATAATGTGACCTTAATAAATTCCCATTAGTGTGAGCTATTGATTTTAGACATATGTACTAGCTGTTATACCTGAACTCCCTATGAATAAAAATATGCTGGATACAAATGACTTGTGCAGGAACCACCTGTCAGAAATCTTACAGATCTGTTTTAAACAGCTACTATAACCACCCGACATTTGCATGTATATGTTTTGTACTGACATTTTAAAATTGCTACTTATCTTGCAAAATGCCAACATTTAAAGAATGCTGTACAGCAAGCTTTCAACAAAACCTTTATATATGGCTATTTAAATATGCATAGCATAGCTTAAACTTTCCTATTCATGGTTCCTTAGTAATGAGTGTCATTAATATTATACTATTAGACCAAAACTATTTACCAAAATACATCTGGCTCTAAATACTGTGTAAGTATGTTTTTAGCATTAAATGATCTTAGGTAATATGCTAGGTTTTTTGTTCATTTCACAGAGTAAAATGATAACAAAGGATCCAAAAGTGGCCTTTTATATGAGGAAACACTATTTTCACTAGGTTGTTACTAAATTCACCATATCCAGGATGTTGCTAAAAACTATGCAGCTTGTTTGTCATCTGGAAATAAATAAATATCAATGGATACCAATTACCCCTTTGTAAATTATAGTTCAGGGAACAATAAAAATCTAACACTGGATGTTTCTAGAACACAAAAAGGTTAGGAGGTAGAAGAAGGAAGTTATGCTAGTTTCAAACTGGTAAACTTTCTATGTTAGGCAGCATCATAATCACTGTGCATAATTAACCCTTTTATTTAAATTTCAAAAAAGTACATAATGCTACATAATATTTTAATATGCTCATAATGTTTGATGCAGTTTCTAGCCAGAATGTTTAGTTTTTATTTAAACGATGAAATCCTACTTTTTCTTCATTTTTTTAAATTTTGCCTTATTGTACAATTGATTTTATCACAGACTTTATCAGCAAAGCTATAGTCCAAGTGTTATCATGCTAACTATACGTTGAGATATTATTTAGATATTTCTATTGTTCAGCAATAACTAATTTGTCTGATAGAAGAAAATTAATCAGTTTTTTTAATTTAGGATTTTTTTAATTCTGCCAAAGATATGTAGCAACTATTAACTTGGAAAAAACTTTGGTTATCCTTGATTAATGCAGTTCAATCCCAAGAAATGGCCACATTATTCAAATTTGCACTATTCGAAGTGATATTTCTATGGAATATAGAGTAATTGGTTCCAGTTTGATGGAAATAGGCAATAAAATTTTTAAAACATAATTTGTATATGTTTATTAATGAAATATAAAGTAAAAGATTAAAATAATATACTTACAAGTTAAATTTGTTTTAGTGAAGTCAGACATTAGTTATGGAAAGTACAATTTTAAAAAATTATAGCGATAGATCTCAAATATTTAAATCAGTAAATGAACAAAGAGTACACTGGAGAATAAACCCATATCTAGAATTTGCCTATCTCCTGTATTGTGATCTAGTGCTCTAAAAGTAACTTTTTCTTTTTAAGATTTCCTTGAATGAAACTTTTCTTTTCTCCATTTTGCACACTTAACAATTAGCATCTCCAAGGCTAATGCATAATGAATTCCAAGACCAACTTCAAATGCGCTAGTCACAAGTATTCATATTAATTGAATTTGGGCTTGCATTAAACATGATCTGGTATCAGTTTATGCATCAAATAAAATATTGATGACCTACACGTATATGACATTTCATTACACACCTTCTTTCAAAACTCTGATACTTTATCATATTTCCACCAAAAGTAAAAGAATGTTCCATTCAATGTGCAGTCTCATCAGCACTCACTTAGAAGATATATGTGAGATTCTGATCATGGTTTAATATGCCTTGTTGTTGTTGTTAGTTGTAAAGTCATGTCCGACCCATCATGATCCCATGGACAACATTCCTCCAGGCCTTCCTGTCCTCTACCATCCCCTGTAGTCCATTTAAGCTCAGGTCGACTGTTTCGGTGAGTCCATCCAGCCACCTCATTCTCTGTTGTCCCATTCTTCTTTTGACCTCAATTGTTCCCAGCATTAGGCTCTTCCACAGTGAGTCCATCCTTCCCATTAGGTGGCCAAAGTATTTGAGTTTTATCTTCAAGATCTGGCCTTCTAAAGAGCAGTTGGGGTTGATCTCCTCTAGGACTGACTGGTTTAATCAGCTTGCTTCCAAGGGACTCACAGGAGTCTTCTCCAGCACCATAGTTTAAAGGCCTCAATTCTTTGGTGCTCTGCCTTCCTTATGGTCCAAATTTAACAGCCATACATTGTAACTGTAAAGCTTTGGCTATACACACTTTTGTTAGCAGAGTGATGTCTCTGCTTTTTAGTATGCTGTCTAGCTTTGCCATGGGTTTCCTCCCTAAGAGCAAGCATCTTTTAATTTTTTGGCTGTAGTCCCCACCTGCTGTGATCTTGGAGCCCAGGAAAATGAAATATGTCACTATCTCCATTTCTTCCCATCTATTTGCCATGAATTGAGAGGGACAGGTGCCCTGATCTTAGTTTTATTAATGTTGAGTTTCAAGCCAGCTTTTGCACTCTCCTCCTTCACCTGCATCAAAATACTTTTTAGTTCCTCTTCACTTTCTGCCATTAGAGTGGTATCATCTGCATATCTGAGGTTGTTGATATTTCTCCCACTAATCTTAATTCCAACTTGTGATTCATCTAGTCCCGCTTTTCTTATTATGTGCTCTGCAAATAAGTTAAATAGGCAGAGCAACAGTATACAGTCCTGCCAAACTCCTCTCTCAATTTTAAACCAATCAATGGTTCTGTGTCCAGTTCTTACTGTTGCTTTTTGACCTGCATATAGGTTTTTCAAAAGACAGATAAGATGGTCTGGTACTCCCATCTCTTTAAGAATTTCCCACAATTTGTTGTGATCCACACAATCAAATGCTTTAACATAATCAATGAAGCAGAAGTAGATATTTTTCTGGAACTCCCTAGCTTTCTCCATGATCCAGTACAGTATATGTTGGCAAATTCATCTCTAGTTGCTCTGCCTCTTCAAAAGCCTGTCTGTAGTTCTGGTAGTTCTCAGTCCACATACTGCTGGAGCCTAGCTTGTAGGATTTTGAGCATAACTTTGCTAGCATATGAAATGAGTGCAGTGGTGCAGTACTTTGAACATTCTTTGGCATCGCCCTTCTTTGCAGTTGGAATGTAAACTGACCGTTTCCAATCCTGTGGCCACTGTTGAGTTTCCAAATTTCCTGGCATATTAAGTGTAGCACTTTTACTGTATCGTCTTTTAAGATTTTGAATATCTCAGCTGGAATACTGTCACCTCCACTAGCTTTGTTATTGTTCAGACTTCCTAAAGCCCATTTGACTTCATATTCCAAGATGTCTGGCTCCAGGTCAGTGACAAACTTATTGTGGTTATCCATGACAGTAAGCTCATTCTTGTATAGTTCTTCTGTGTAATTTTTCCACTTCTTCTTGATCTCTTCTGCCCATTAGGTCCCTGCCATTTTGGTGTTTTATCATGCCATCTTTGCATGAAACATTCCCTTCATACCTCCAATTTTCTTGAAGAGTTTTTTCTCCCCCCCCCCATTCTATTGTTTTCTTCTATTTCTTTGCACTATTCATTTAAGAAGGCATATCTTCTAGCTATTCTCTGGAATTCTGCATTCCATTGGGTGTATCTTTCTTTATTCCTTGCCTTTTGCATCCCTTCTTTTCTCAGCTATTTTTAAAGCTTCCTCAAACAGCCATTTTGCTTTCTTGCATTTCTTTTTCTTTGCTTTTAGTTGGTACCTCTTGTACAATGTTGAGAACCTCCATCCATAGTTCTTCAGGCACTATGTCTATCAGATCTAATTTCTTAAATTTGTCACCTCTACTGTATATTCATCAGGGATATAATTTAGTTCATAGCTGACTGGCCTAGTGCTTTTCCCTACTTCCTTCAATTAAAGTCTAAATTTTGCAACGAGAAGCTCATGGTCAGCCACAGTCAGCTGCTGGTCTTGTTTTTACTGACTGTATAGAGCTTCTCCATCTTTGGCTGCAGAGCACATAGTAAACTGATTTCTGTGTTGACCGTCTGGTAATGTGCATGTGTAGAGTCATCTCATGGGTTGTTGGAAAAGAGTGTTTGCTATGATGATCATATTCTCTTGACAAAATTCTACCAGCCTGTGCCCTGCTTCATTTTGTACTCCAAGGTCAAACTTGCCTGTTATTCTGGTTATCTTTTGGCTTCCTACTTTAGCATTCCAATCCCCCATGATGATAAGGACATCATCTTTTGGTGTTAATTCTAGAAGGTGTTGTAGAGATTCATAGAATTGATCAACTTCAGTCACTTCAGCACCAGTGGTTGGAGTATAGACTTGGATTACTGTAATGTTGAATGGTTTGCCTTGGATTTGAATTTAGAGCATTCTGTCATTTTGGGGATTGTATTCCAGTACTGCTTTTCCTACTCTTTTATTGACTATGAAGACTACTCCATTTATTCTGAGGGATTCTTGGCCGCAGTAGTATATCTGATGGTCACCTGAATTAAATTCACCCATTCCTGTCCATTTTAGTTTGCTGATTCCTAAGATGTCAATGTTCAGTCTTGTCATCTCTTGTTTGACCACATCCATCTTGCCTTGATTCATGGATCTTACATCGGACTTTCCTTTCATCATCAGATACATCCACGGCTGAACATCCTTTAGGCTTTGGACCAGTCACTTCACTCTTTCTGGTGATACTAGTACTAACCCTCTGCTTTTCCCCGGTAGCATATTGGACACCTTCCAACCTAAGAGGCTTATCTTCCAGTGTAATATCTTTTTAGCTTTTGTACTGACCATGGGATTTTCATGGCAAAGATACTGGAGTGGGTTGCCACTTCCTTTTCCAGTGGTCACATTTTGTTAGAGCTCTCTGCTATGACTTGTCTGTCTTGGGTGGCCCTGCACGGCATAGCTCATAGCTTCATTGGGCTACAACAAGCCCCTTTGCCACAACAAGGCAATGAATTATGAAGGGGTTAATATCCCTACAGATATTGAAAAGAATCCCCCATATTGACATAAAGACAGCCAAGTATTAGTAGATAATTGTGATAGGTGTCTATTATTCACTATTTATTTCAAATAAATTCATACCCATGGGTTTTGTTAAAAAAAAAGTACTTTTAAAATATACTGTAGATAGATTTATATAGGTGGTATCATTCATTTATGTTTTCCATAAATGTTTGCATGATTATTCTCAAGGAATCAAGGAAACCAGGCAGTGTGAATAAGCTCAAGGAACAATCTATTTTTCTTGGAATGAAAGTTGCATATAATCTAATATCTTGTTTGTTCCAATATCATATTTTTCACTAGTATTTGAGAAAACACAATGGTCATGAAAATTTTATAAGAATAATTGTCCTTGCTCACCAAAGAAAGGGGTGCAATTCTCTATATACGCTTGTAAATAAAATCTTGCATATTGCACAAACATTTTCTGCCTAGAAGTGAGAAAAGCATGGCACACGCTATATTATTTTCTTATACAGTAAGTGAGGTAGTGTGGTTTGACAATATTGATCAGTAGAGTCTGAATCCACCTTTTTTTCTGACTGGGAACAGCTAACATCTTTGCCATGATTAAAATTAAATTTAACAAGGTCATTCATGTGATTTCAGTAGGTGAACGGCCTAATTAATTCCTTATTTTGCTTGAAAACTGGCAGGGTCCAGTTGTTAAATAGTCCAAAGAGACTTTAAGTATGTGTGCAATTCTCAAACAGCAAATTACCATCTTGCATTAAATATTTCTTCTTAAATCAAAGAGACCTTGAAAGCTGGTTTTTATTTTGGATGTATAGGTCAGATTAAACCAGTGAAGGACGATCCACAAAATCAGGTCAGACATCCCAAAGATGTTGGGCACATTTGGAATAATATTTGGTAGTGAATAGATGATGAAAATAAATTGAGCACTATAATTACAAAAGTCATCAGTCTGCAACTATAAATAACTCCTGACTAATTCATTGATTGGGTTTCCCCTCCCAAAATAAAGCATGCAAAATTTGTATTCAGAATCTTATTTCCTTTTTGGACATGTCCTTCTATCTATGATAACTTATTTTTTATCTTTGCATTTAAAGGTAGAAAATACATAATGTACAAAATACAAATGTTCCTTCAGGAAAGTAGTCAGGATTCACCATGTGTCTGCAGTTAGAAATGTTTATCTCCCTTAGGAAGTGATGGTTTTCTCTTCAGAAGAAATGTCTGCTGGTCAGTGCATTTTTAATTCTCTCAGAACAGCAATTTGCATATCAAAGGGCTGGTATGAGTAAACACCATCATGCTTCCATCTGTGATATCATTCCCCCATTGAGACCTAAAATAAGAAGAGACTGAGTGAAAAAAACTCTCATAGTCAATGCTGTTTTTCTTTAGTATTTTACAGTGAGTTCTGCCATGTTGTATTTATTCTAAAGGTTTTGAAGCTGCCTCTCTCCAGTTAAAACATATTTAAATAAAACAAAGAGCGTGGGGGATATAATTTCCTGACAACAATTTTAAAGAATCCTTTTGCAGATTTCAGGACTGAACACAATAATTGCTCAATTGATTTTTAGGCATCTTAAAAAGTTATGGTTATTATTATTATTATTATTTTTGTAGGAACAATTTTAATGGGGTGGGGTGGGGAGAAGAAAGGAACTTTGGTTTTAACAAATGACCAATTAATGTTTCCCACAGAGTTTGCATTGTATTAACAAAACAATCAAATACATGTTCACGCAGAAATAAGTCATACTGTGTCTTCTGGCACTTATTCCATAATAGAAGCCTTTAGGACTGAAGCCCAAGATCATGCTATTAACGCAATCTATAATCACCAAAAGCAAAAGAAGGCTTTGGATTTTTGTCAAGTGCAGTGCCAGATTTATATGTACTTCACAGTATGTCCTGGCTTGCTGGAATAGAAAGTTAGTATTTTCCCTTTTTTTTTTCACCCCCTTTCAGTTTTTCTACGATGATAAGTGTATTGAAAGACATAAGCATTTACTTATGAGAAAAGTAGTTTATTCATTCTGGATAAGTTGAAGAGTTATCCGCCAAGAGCTGCTAGGAGTTGGACAGCATATAATTTAATAAATTATTATTTGTTATTATTGTCTCTCTGAAAGAAACAATCGGACTTCTCATTCACATGAGTATATTTGTGAAACATGTGTGGGCTGCTGGAAAAAATAAATCCAGCCCTTTCTTTCCCTCTTTCTGCTAGGAATAGCGACTTTATGAAATGAAGGTTATTATTCCAACCAATCTTTGACCTGACAGAGAGACTCTTCAAACAGCAGTTATAATCAAATCAAGTAGATTCTCATAGATTTATACCCCAATGCAAGCATTTCTAAAGGGAGAAAGAATGCCTTCTGATCTTCTTGGCTTGTTTCAGTACAGTGCTCCAATACATTTGCTGATTTTAAGGAACAAATTTGCCATCCATTCCCACTTTTCTTGGACCCCAGAAATTCTGGACCCACAGTGCACAAGGAACCATTAAATTCAAAGGATACTCTCATAAAATTGCTTCTGTTAGCATGCAAGAATCAATAATCACTTATCTTTTCTGAAAACTTTACTTGTCTGTCTGAAGAACCATGATAAAAGGACTGTTTGAGTATAGTTTTAGGACATGATGTATTTTCCTGCCATCACCAAAGCAGGAGTAAAACATAGTTTGATTGTCTGAATGCTTGTATCTTTAAATCAACTTAATGTTCAGTAATACAAACATTACAGCATACAAACCAATTTTCAAATCCTGAAAATTTCACCAATATCTCTCCTGCATTTCTGCAGTCAATAATAGTGTTTTCTCAAATTCATAATATTTTTTTTAACTGAGGTGATATTGGTATATCAACAGAATTTCCAGTGTGTCCTGAGTATCGAACACAAAATGCAAACACTCAAGATTGGCATTTTAAGATACAGGAAGACAAAGACATAGAAATAAAATTGCTATAGATTACTCCCCATTTCAGACCATCTAACCTGGGCTGTGCTACCACATATAATTCACTTAATGTCTCAGTTATATACATCATTTTTTGCTTTAGCATTCAGCAAGTACAACAATAGCAGGTCAAAGGGTAAGTCAATGTGACTATTATAGTCCATTTGATTAAGGAAATAATCAGAACAGGAGATAGATATTGTTGTTTTTATGTGTTATCTAGATTTGCTATACTTGTAATTACTTTAATTCAATAATCTTTATGATTCTGTCATCAGTTCAATATTCAAAGACGGTGCCATACGTTACTGTGTTTAATTATGAAATTTCTTAAGATTAATATAATTTATATATAATTTGTTGAAATGCAAAATCGAATCAGAATGTGTGTGTGTGTGTGTGTGTGTGCATGCATGCACACGCCTTTTAATTGGTTTTCTTTTCCTACTCATGTTGTCTACTTGGAATATTCCTTTAAGACGTGCGTCCTTTCTAGGGCTGAAAGAAACTTATTGTTTCCAGATAACCCCACTGGCCTCAGTTTTGTACCAATGTCTTAACACTACACCAAACTACTCTATGAATCAGCATAGCTTTTCTGATGTTATCATTATATTTTTTTACATGCCCCCCAAAGATAAGTGCATAGGTTGAAACTATCTTTTAATTTGAAATAAATGCTTCCCACATATGTGCTTAATTCTAGATATTCAGTGCCCAATACAATTTGCACACTGCATAAAATTAACAAGCAATACTGAAAATTCTGCAAAACATTGCAGATTTAACAAATGCACAACTTTTACATATCTGATATTTGATTCCATATCTGAGTTAAACTCATTTCCTCTCTTTTCACCTTTTTTTTAAAAAGGAGCTTCCACTTTTGTGGAAAATAAGTCCTCAGAGCTCTTTTTTAAATGAAATTGTGCAGTAATGCTGGATGATCTTTTTAGGTGAACTTTATCACAGTCTAAACAATTCATCTCAAGCTTAACTCTGGGCAACTATTTGGTCACTCCAGGAAGCTGGAGTTACAGAAGGTCAAGCATTTTATAGAACTGCACTTACCAAAAAGCCATACTTGGGCTCTCTGAATTGTTTTCTCTGCTAGTCATGTCAAAATCAAACAGAATTCAAGTGAGGCTATTACTTCTGTTTCTGTATTGATTTAGCCAGCAGCTAAAGGGAACAAAAACTGAAAATTTATAATTTAACCAGCAGTTTGATTGAGGATAATGACAACTATATACTGTTACTTAAGAAATTGTGAACTGCAGTCATTCACTTAACTGTGGCAAGAAAAGTAATAAAATAGAGAAAAAATTACTTAAGAAATGTCTCAGCAATAGAAATTTTTAGCTCAGTTGTGGTCAAGAACTACCTATATTTATGTTTCAAAATCCACAGCACAGACATTTTGGTCCAAGATAGTAGAAAAAATTAATGAGTTGCAATAAGGCTTTGTACATTTCAAAATGATTCATAATAAAGTATTTGTTCTTCGTAAGCAAAGCATCTCATTGATGTTCATTAAAGCAGTTTTAGGCTTTCAGAAAGCCTTTAAAAAGATGTGGTTGCTTGAAGTGAGCACAATAATACAATTCTTAAAACCTATTTTTGTCAGGATTGTGCAAAAAAGAGTGTTTAATAAATAGTAGAGAGAGGTTTTGCTAATTTAAGATTCTTCTTTCGGCTGTTCCAGTTAGGGGTCGCCATAGCAAATCATCTGTTTCCACCTAACTCTATCCTCCGCACCCTCTACTCTGCTGGTTTAAGATTATCCTTTTAAATTATTTCTGAAGTCTTCATGTCTCTAATAGACAAGTCACAATAAAGATATTTTATTTAATAAGTCTCTAGGCTTCCCATAAACTAATAGTTGAATGACTGGATTCACACATCATGTTAAGCCCAAAACATACCAACTGCAAAACAGCTTTAAAAAGATAAACAAACCTATCCCAAATTAAAAGAAGGTGAAATTCACAAGAGATATGGAGACTGGTGTAAAAGTCCCATCATAAAGCCAAGGAAAGAGGTTTAGATCCTGGGATGCATGAGAGATCCAGCACATGTATCAATTTCGAAAGGAAAGAGATTACCAATTTATGGCAAACTCAAGGAATGTAGGAGGCTGGCTGTAAATTGGTTTTTACAATAAATGAACAGCTACAGATCTAAATGACAAGGTATAAGCAGGGATACTTCATAAAACAGTGTTTGAAATGTCTAACTTGTTTGTTTGTTAATTGGATGAATCAGATTTTGTGTCATCAAATAAGTCCAGTACCCTGTCTTGATTTTTTCCTCATTTCAAATTAATTTTCATTCTGTTATTAGGCTCTTAGAAGGAATAATAAAAACATTATTTTACTAAATTAAAGAACTGGTAAAAATGAAACTAGGAAGACTTATTTCATTACATTTTGAGAATGACATTATTTTATATAGATTTAATATAATTCTTATGAATTTTATCTAAAACCTATCTGTTCTTTTCTAAAATTGTTATGTTCTCATAAATATCTAATGCCTATCACTGAAAAATATTTTTCTGTAATCAGATTATTTTTAAAGCATTCATTTCATTTGAAGAATATTCAAAATACTTAACAGTTTTACTTAACAGTTTACATTGTTTTGTAATAATTAATACTCAATATGCTATAAAAGTTGTGTTCACACAATTTGTTAAATAAGTGTTGTCATAGTTATGACATCCAAAAACCTGGATGCTGATTTAGAACAGAAAAGAGAGAAGAATTTCTATACCTCTTTGTTACGAACTAGAGACAATCTGTATATTTCTTTTACTAAATTAATTAAATTAAACTAAATTAAACTAAACTAAATTAAAACTAAATTTTAATAAATTTCTAAATTTATTCAATTATCTATTTTTATTACAATCACAAAAATAAATGCATGTTAATGTAATAAGAATTGGATCTTTGCATTAACAAAAATATTTTGTAAACAAGACAAAAGTCCATGCATTTATTTATTTAGTAATGTTTCTGCAAATAGGAAGTTCTCTATTATTCTGGATGAACAGCCAGCCCCTTAACAATACCTTCACACACTGTTATAATGCATAAACCATTTTAACCAGGCTGTAACAGAAAAACAAAAGAGTCCTGTGTGTCACACTACTTGAATATCTGCCATTTTTGGCTCTTCCTCCCCTTGAGCAATTTCAGTTCCAGCTGGTGATCATTAACAATTTCCAGTCATTACAACAGCACAACTGCATTTTTTACTATTGTGTTAAGGATTTGTTTCTATTTTATGTTTTCCATTTCTATTATTTTCTTTTTTTTAACACATACTTTAAATTCTAAGTTTCAATTTAAAGAACTAACTTTACAATTCCTTGTAACTTATTCATCACTTTGAGATATTTCTCTGGGCTAGTTTCCAAATGTCTTTTAGGCAGGAGGTGTTTTTCTATTTCAATGGCTTCCCTGATTATTCGAAGCCATAGAAAAACACCCCCATAATATGAACAAACAGGATGATACTTCCTGCCTAGACATTTGGAAATTAGCCCTCACCAACAAATGAGTCCCAGCCACAAAAACCAACACCGGACCCAAAACAACACAGGACACCATCACCAAT
>JAEANM010002125.1:0-25393 GCA_017656035.1 Myanophis thanlyinensis
GGGGAGGAGGAGGAGGGAGAATGTCTGCCTTCTTTAGAGGGAGGGAGGGAGGCTTTTTGAACCTGGGCGGTTTGTGTTGCAGCAACTGTGAGGTGCTGACCACCCTGACACCGGACACGGGCCGCATCCTGTCCAAGCTGCATTCGGTGCAGCCCAGAGGGAGGATCACCTTCTGCACCGGCATCCGAGTGGCTCACGTAAGCCGCCTCTCCCCCCTCTCTCTGTGGGTTGAGTCATTCTCACCCCCACAGCGACTCTCGCTGGCATCCATGAGACTGGAGCTCTGAGTGCTCAGATGTAGAAGCTTTGAGCAAAGTAGTAGTATTCGGACAGCATTTCAACCTGTCAATGAAGGATGGGGGCCAGGAGGGGGGGGGAATTCCAGGCAGGCCCCCTTTCCAAACTTGGCAGGTGTTGGCCAAGAGGGTCTGCTCTTCCCCCAGTCCCCTCTTGGGGCGTTGATGCAGCAGGCAGAAGCGGAGACCCAGGCCAGGGAGAAGGCAAAAGGGTTGGACAGAAAGGTGGGGTGGGGTGGGGAAGTGGAAGTGGGCCGCAGCCCCTCCCCTAAATCTCTTCTTCCTTTCCAGCTGGCTTTGAAGCACCGCCAGGGGAAGAATCACAAAATGCGCATCATTGCCTTCGTTGGGAGCCCGGTGGAAGACAATGAGAAAGACGTGAGTCACACAAAAGACAAAATACGTCAATATATTTTTAAAACATAGATGCCAGAGTCTCTCCCGCCGAGAGAGAGTTTAAATAGAACAAACTTCAGAAATGCTGCTTAGCTAACAGGTCCCAGCATTCCTCACCCTCCAGCTGGGATTCCCCAGGAGGGCCCCATGTCCGGCCTTCGTATTCCCAAACGGAGCTCCTAGGCCCTTGAGATCAGGCTGCCCCATCGAAGGGCTGTGATGCCCCTGGCACTCCAACTGAGCCTTTTCTTGGCAGCTGGTGAAACTGGCCAAGCGGCTGAAGAAGGAGAAAGTGAATGTGGACATCATCAACTTTGGAGAAGAGGTGAGGGGATTTCCCTCCCCCTCCACAAGATTGGCTTTGGAAATCAAAAGTTTTTGGGGTGACCTCATCTCCCTGACGCCTCCTTCCCTTCCTGCTCTATAGGAGGCCAACACGGACAAACTGACAGCTTTCATCAACACCCTGAACGGCAAAGATGGCACTGGTTCCCATCTTGTGACGGTGCCTCCCGGGCCGAGCTTGGCCGATGCCCTCATCAGCTCCCCCATCTTGGCTGGAGAGGGAGGAGCCATGCTGGGCCTGGGGGCCAGCGACTTTGAGTTTGGCGTGGATCCCAGCGCTGATCCAGAGCTGGCACTGGTAAGGCAGGCCGTGGGGCTCTGGAAATCAGCTTTCCCCAACCTCTCTGGCAGCTGGTTTGCAATTCCCTGAACATCTCGGTTGACTATGAATTGTCTAAGGCCAACCTTGGCACAGCCACCTGGGGAAATCTGGGAGTTAAAGTCCACAAGTCTTAAAACTTGCCAAGGTCTGAGGCAAATGGATCCAGCACCATTGGGGAAGGGGCTGCTGATGTTTTCTCTGCCCCCCCCCCCTCCCCAGGCTCTCCGAGTGTCAATGGAAGAGCAGCGGCAGCGGCAGGAAGAAGAGGCTCGCAGGGCGGCTGCCGCCTCTGCTGCCGAGGCTGGCATTCCTGCCACGGGCGGGGATGGTAAGAGAAGAGCTGGCAGGGGGGAGGGCACACACTTCCTCTCTTTCGAGGCCCTTGGTTTTCCTGGTTTTCTGAGCAAGGAAGAATTGAACTCTTGGATGTGTTCAAAACAGGATAAGTGAACATTGCGGCATTGTATTTATCAGTAATCAACCAAGGGATAATATCTCTGTGTTTTAACTTTTGTCCTTTTTAATGAATGTTTTTCTTAATGTTTTGTCCTTTTTTAAAAAAAATTTTTTTTTGCTTGTAATTAGTTATGGGGAAATTGTATTTTAACTTTTTGAATTAAAAAAAACCAAAACACAACCCTGACATTCTTTAGCTGAATGGCACATGGAATTAGTCTTTTTTTTTAAAAAAACCGTCTTTGAAAATGAGAAAAAAAGGCCAGGCATTTGACATGCCAGCAGGCAGACCCCTCGGGAAAGCTTGGTGCAGCTTTGAAGCCCACCACCTGCCAATGTGAACTCTCACCCCTTTCCTGTGTTTCAGATTCAGATGACGCTCTGCTGAAAATGACCATTGGGCAGCAGGACTTTGGCCGGGCCGGTCTGCCTGACCTCAGCACCATGACCGAAGAGGAGCAGATAGCCTACGCTATGCAGATGTCTCTTCAGGGAGCTGGTATGTGAGGGGGGGCAGGCCTGGGGAAATCCCAGCAAGGGGGGTGGCCTGGGGAAGCCGAATCAGTGAAACATGGACTGCCACCAATCCCTTTTTTCTCTCTCCAGAATTTGGGCAAGGCGAGTCGGTGGAGGGGGAGAGCTCAGCTGATATGGACACGTCGGAACCTGCCAAGGTTTGAGTTTTGCAGGGACTGAGCTGGGCTTGAAGGGGGCAGTGCTGAAGGCGGGGGCTCTCCAGATCGCTTGGGTGGGGCCTCCTGAGGCAGGAACTCCCCTGGCCCAGGTTCCCTTGCAGCTTGGGGAAAGAAAGCTCGCCAAACAATTTTGTTATTTTTAAATGAGAAATCTCCGATGGCAGCGATGCAGGAAAGGGAAATTCTGGCACGGTGTTTACCTGGGCCTGGTCTCTTCTCCTGCTCATCCAGCTTTCCCAGAACTGCTGGTGGTGGAGGGGCTCCCATTGTGGTCTGTTCCCTAACCCCAGATTAACTCAGCCCTGGCTTACTGTGACAACCGACCCCTCCCTCCCTCAGGAAGAAGATGATTATGATGTCATGCAGGATCCCGAATTCCTCCAGAGCGTTTTAGAAAACCTGCCAGGGGTGGACCCCAACAATGAGGCCATCCGCAACGCTATGGGGTCCCTGGCCTCCCAGGCCTCCAAGGAAAACAAGGAGAAAAAGGAGGAAGAGAAGAAATGAGGGGTGGGGGGGGAAAGTGGCTGAGTCCCTGCTTGTCCTTCAGTTCACACACCTCCCAGGTTGTGTGGCCTGGTAGTGTTCGGTTTCCATAGTCTTTCTGGGCTTGTCTGTCTGCAGGGATGTGGGGTCCCGGGGGTGGGGGGGTCCTTTTCGCATTTTGCTTCTGGTTCAACAGTTAATAAAACCCTTAAATTTTCTCCATACTTGGTGTGTTTCTTTGGAGCAGGCACCTAAAGTGTCACCAGGGTGGGGGGAGGGATACTTAGTGTGTAAACCTTGCCCGAGCTGCTTCATCTCTGTGACGGATGGAAAGAGGTGTGAAAAAAGGAAATTTCATCCCTGTGTAACTGGAGAATGCCCAGCTTCTAAACCTCCATCCAGATCTATTCCACCCACCCACCCCCAAGCATTTTTCTTTCTTTAACAAATTCACATTATCCAGACCAAATCCTTCCACATTCTGTGTTTATTAAGTGCTACAAATTCAACCATTTTTAAAGGCGAGGGGTGGGAAGACAGTTTCTGTCTTGTGGCTTGTCCTCCCCAGCCATGCAACCGTCTTGTGGCCTCTTCTGTGGCAGGGGAAGATTTTAGCAGGAAGGAATAAGGAGGATCTCTTTCCTAAGTGGCTCTGTTACTCGGAGAAGACACTGGGGGGGGAGAGAAGAAACGGTCTGGCTTTGTTGGGATGAGGAGGGAAAGTGGGCTATGGTTTCCCCCCCCCCCCCAATCTGGGATGCAGAGGGAGGCCTGTTTTGCTCACCCCGACCCGCCCATGCAACTTACATGCTGAGCTTCCAACCAGGTATGTTGGCTTGTTGCTGCAGAGCAAAGTGACCAGGCCTCCCAGGGCCCCCGTTCCTATCATCTGTACCTCCGCGGTGATCCCCAGCGTGATGTTTTTCTGCAACAGAATTGAGATCTGAGTCAAGCAAATTTGGCTTTGGCTCACCCAATTCTCTGCTGCCCAAGTCAAGAGGGAAACAGCTGGAGAAAGTGAGAAGCAGAGCTGGTCCATTTTAGGCAAAGCATCTGGGAGCATCTGCTGTTTGCAACGGGAAGAAATAGCACCCCTTCTTCCCCTTGCCCCAAAGCAGCACAGAGTTACCAGGACAGTTTGGAAGAAGATTTCCAGCTCCTGGCAGGACGGCAGCACTTCAGAGGGGTCCATTTTGCGAGCCACACACCCTTCTGGCTGGCCGTGATACACCATCAAGCGCTGGAGAGAAAACAGCCCACAGACAGAGGTTGGCATTCCCTGCAGGTCGCCTCTGATCCCGGTAGATCCCAACTAAACACCTCTTTTTCCTCTCCTACACATTAGAGGGATCATTACTCCCACTGGGCAAAACGGGATGCAAACAATACACCCCACCACTGTTCTATCAAATCTGCTCAGCCTTGGGGGTGTGTGGTGTGTGTGTGTGTGTAGGGAATCCATTTCTGTAACTGCAAATTTCAAAGGGAGATGATGCATTCACCAGAGCGCATTGGGAGCTTTCCTTCATGGCTCTCCACTCCCTGGAAGACCAAGAATGGCCTTTTCTTAAGCGGCTACCAAGATTTTTGCTATTTATACTTCATTGTTTTAAAAGAAGGGTAAAACATAAAAGCATTTTACATTTGTAACTAAGATTAATTAAGGACGTACCATTTTGCTCTCTACGTTTTGCAATTCAAGCACTTATGAGGGATATTGGCAAGAGTTTTAAATTCTCTACTCTGGTGAAGGGAAAACCCTCAAGGCCTTCCTTCCTTTAGTAATTCCAGGGCCCTTTGGCTAAATTAACGAAGCTATGCCAGAAAGGGGGAAAAGGCAGAGACCACCCCGCGAACCTCCAACTGATGCCGTGACTCACATTTCTCAAATCGCAGGTGATGCCGGGCGAGAGGCCCTGTTCGTCGAGTTCGCTGAGAGCCAGGAGCAGGGATGCTTCATTTTGGACGTTGACTTGGGCAGGGTAGCCAAAGGTGCCCCTCTTCGAGCAGGGAAGGGAAGAAAAGTGGGGAGATTTGGGTTCAAGGCTGCCTGCCATCTGGACTTCTACAGCAGAGCAACTGAAATGTCAGCTGGGTCACAGGACACAATCCGACCTAATTTCATTCCCAGCAATGTCCTACAGTGGGGTTTTTTTTATCCCCAGGGAGTGCCGAAATTATTACCTGTTTGGGTTGATTCAGTTTTATGGATCCAATATCGGGTGTGTGGGGTGCAATATCCCCACCTCTATCCTGGTGCTCCTTCACAACATTGGTACAATACGTGCAGTTTTGGGCATATTCCCATCACTGCCTATGCTGCTGCTGTGTTGTGATCACACTATGACTGCATCGGCTCCTGGGCCAGGAGCTGGCTGTGACCTCCCTCTTTTAACCTGACTGGCTCAGAAATGGAAACCTGGCCGTCTCTGCTCTGTGCTCCAGCCCGTTCTTAATGAGTGTCCTAATTAGCGCCATTCAGAGATGGTCAGTTCAGCTGCTGCCTTCCTTTTGGTACCTGGAGACAAGAGGTTCGCCCCAGGAACGTCGCCACAAGGATCCCAACAATGCTGATGGAAAGAACAGCGATGGCACCCACGGTCAGGATCACCAGCTTGTGGTTCGACACTGCGGGAGTCTTGGTGAGCTCCAGAGCAGAGTGGAGAGACTGTCAAACCAATTGAGAAGTTCAGAAAGAGACAGAGGGTACAACTTGAGTTCAATTATCACAAACGTTCAGTCTGTATGCCTTGAATCCCACTTACATAAGGAGGGCTCTTCAGGTGCTGCCCTCCTGGCCAGGAATCTGGGTGCTTCTCTTCATTTGCCATGTCCTGTGGATGGGCTGCAGGTAGAAGTACACAATGGTAAGGAAAAAGGGGTTACGTTGCCTCTTTTATAGCATTTGACTCATAAAAGCCTCACCCACCCGGCTGGGAGCCCAAATGAACAATGTGCCTCTATAAATTTTCCAGCTCTGCATCCTCTGAGCTAGAAACCCTTCTGTGCTTCTCTGATACCCAGTAAGTTTGAAGTTCGTGAAGCAGGATTAGAAAATAGGTATTTTGCTCTCAAGTAAGAAAGTCCCTTTATTAAAGAAAAAGCATAAGATAGCCAGCCTGTGGTGTGGGACATTCTCTTCTCTCTCTTTTTTTTGAAGAAAGTTACTAATTGACTTTAGGCAATTCAAAGTCCTGCTAATTTTTTGGAGGTATTGCTTTATCTCTTCCAAGACTCCAAAAAGTATTATTTTGGTGACCATTGGCCAAGATCCATGCCAAGTAGCAGAAAGATTTGGATCAATGTATTGCTGCTTCATGCTTTGCAGTCCGATGTCCATTGAATAAGATATTTATTTTCTAAAAGGTGAAAGAAAAAAAGAAGAGAGGTTGAGAACAGAGCAGGAGATAAGTATAAGCCCAAGCCAAAAACAAAGCCATCCATTTCATCTCTCCTGTTGCAAGAAAAGCGAGAAGAGAGGTGAAACAAAAAGGTAGCCTTTGTTTCAGGGTCCAAGAAGACCAAATGGCTGGACAGGAGGGCCTGTCTCTGTTTCCCGTCATTTTGTTCAGGTCAGGTTGCACTACCTGATATCATGAACAAGGCGCTTTTGAAAGGGAGGCTCCGGGGCTGGCTGCTTGCCTCAACTGGGCCCAAGCAAGGCCACTGCTCTCTGTTCGAGGAAAAAAGCCTTGTCACAGCAGCCTTGGAAGGCGTCCAAAGCCCAGCCTCGGGGAGGGGGAGTCAGAGACCCTGGCCTCTGTGGAGCACAAAGGGAAGATTGTTCCAGGCTGGACTGACAAGCCAGATATCAAGATTTGGCTTGGAACTGAGGCAGGTGGAGAAACAAAGCACAAAGCTGCCTCAAGGAGAGGCAGGAAGCCAAGGATCTCACTCCAGCCTCCTCAGGGTTCTAGTCCTTATGGGCGAATCTGCCTTGCAGGGTTGGTGCAAGGCAGATTCGCTGAATGGTGCTGAAAAAGTGCTTAGGATTGCAGGGGCAAGGGCCATGATCCACCGCAAAGTTTTATCCATTGGCTTCTCCTGGTTTTCCCAGCCATCTCCCCACCTTCTGAGCAACACCCCTGCAAGGTAGGCCAGGGAGAGCAATACTGGCTTTGCATGCTGGTTTGTGCAATAAGCCTTGGCTTGGAGAGGAAAGGAGACTAACTTTTTGACCACCTCTCCTTTCTCCAGGCTAAGGGTCCCCAAATTTGGCAACTTTATAAGACTTATGGATTTCAACCATGCTGGCTGAGGAATTCTGGGAGTTGAAGTCCACAAGTCTTAAAAGTTGCCAAGTTTGAAGACCCCTGGCCTAGGCAATTTGTACACGTCCTTCTGCCTTGGATTTAAGTACAAATCAGTTTCATGTGTTTTTTTTTCTTTAAATTAAAAAAAAAACGCCATTTTTCCCCGACCGGAAGTTCAGGTCACCCACAATCCTGTGCGCTCCCCCTCCGGTGCCTGAGTCATTTTCTCCCAGGCGCCTTTGCGCGGCTCCCGCTGCCTGTCGCCTCCCATCACGCCTTGCGAGTTGGTGTTTTTCCTGTTTTGAAGTCCTTTGAGGGCGGGCGAGAAGGCGGACAATTCATTTGAATGACGGGAATAATACGCAATAGGATGACTGGAACACGAGGACAAAGACCCGCCTCTCCATGGTCGACCACCAATAGGCGGTTCGTTACACCTGCTGCAGTTGCTGTGTTCTCAAGCAATGAGTCAATGTAACAAAAGTCCCGCCTGCGGCCGGTTTTCACCAATTGAAATGCGACATTCGGTGTCAGCCTGAGTGACGTTTATAAGGACCAATCGCGACGAGAAGCCCCTGAGCAACTATGGCACTCTTAGCCAATAAAATCAATGGGGGGGGAAGCTCACCCTGCCGAGTGAATTTCTCCAGCTGGGTCGCGCAAAACGCTCTCCCCCGGCCAGCGGATGAGGCGTGCCCATCATCGATAGGCAGGCCGTCCAACCAATAGATCAACAAGGCGACAGGAACAGGCCAGCCCCCTCTGCTTCCTCGCCTCCAATGAATACTGAGGTCGAAGTGGGCGGTGCCTCTCTCTGTAGCGACGGCCCTTGAGCCTATAGCCATCCTGAGCGCCTGCTCCCGCCTTTGAGGGACGTCCCTCTCGACCAACGGCGAGGCGCGGAGCCTAAGGAGTGGCGGGCGAGCGGTCCAATGTCGATTCGCGAGCGGTGGGGTGGGTGGGTGGGGGGCGAAGCAGGAAGCGGCCGAGAAGGCGGAGGCCCTCGGAGCAGTCGAGAGGAGCGCCACACCGACCGCGAAGCCCCCACGCCGGGACGCCCAGGGGGCCGGGGCCGCGCAGGTAGGAGGCCGTGGGGCCGCCCCGAGGCGGGGGAGGGGGTCTCTTCCCCTCCCTCGGGGCCTGCAAGCGGGGGGGCCAGGGCAGCCTCGTGGGCCCAGGAGGGGGGTCTCCCTCCGCCCCCCCGACTCCCCCATAGCCCTGGGGAGCCCCCTCCCCGCCACGAGGCCTCTACGACCCCCCCGACCCCCCCCCAGCCTTCGAGGGCGCAGGACTACAAACCCCATTTCCCCTGGACTCCAGGTCCCATCATCCTCGCGGGAACCTCCCCGAAGAGCAGAAAAGGCCAAGCAACCCCCCCTCCCCACATTCTCTCTGCCCTCCCCCTCAAAAAAAAGCCTACCTGGAGGGAGTGGGGGGGGGGCTGCTGAAAATTGCAAGGGGGGGGGTCCTTTGATTCGCCCCCCAAGCCAGGAAGAATGACCCCCCACCCCACTCCCCCCCACCCCATGATCCCACTGGACTAAAATCTCATTAAGGAAAGGAAAAGAAAAGAGAAAAAAAAAAGGTGGATATTTTTCCACGGGGGGGGGGGGGGGACCCCAGCCCTAAACAAAAGGAGAAAGCTTTGGGGGGGGATCTTCTCTTCCCCGCCCCCCCATTAAGAGGGGTGAGAATTAAGTGAGATGAGAGGGGGGGCTTCCTTGGATTCCCCCCCCCCATTAAGAGAAAGAATAAACGGAGTTAAGGTTTGGGGTCCTGCAAATCTGCCCCCCCCCAAATAAATAAATAAATAAATATTAACATGCAGCATTTTCTCTGGTTTAAGGCATCTCTGCTCTTTCAGGGGTGATGATAAATATTTCACAATTTAACAGCCTCCAAATTTCCTGTCCGCCCACCATGCAAGCCCTTACTGGCCCTGGACCTGTTCAGCTTTTTTCCCCCTTCCTTTTAACAAAATTAATCAAAAGTCGCCCAGATACGGGCATCGTCTACCTGGGTTGGGGGGGGCGAGTTGAAAGTATCACAGGTGTGTTTGGAAGTGTTGAATGGATCCATCTGTTTTGGGCAATGCAGGGACCTTGTGTGCAGGATCTAAATGGGGGTGAGATTTTATGCACTTTTTATTTTATTTTATGCACTTTTGAAGTCTGAAAATTTCTCTTCTGGGGGAGGGGCTCATATCTTTGTGTTATCAGTGAAACTCTGCACAGGGGGGAAAAGTTGTTGAAGAGTGCTCGAAGCCCCTCTACCCAAACTGGCAATGGAGAGAATTAATCTTTTAATTCAATTTTGTTCTTGTTTTTTTTTTCCTTTTTTAAAAAAAATCCTGTGCAACTCTTTTCTGTCCAGCAGACAAACTTGGGCTCTCCTACCGATCCGTGCAGAATGCATGGGAGAATCTTTGCCATAAAGTAAATAAATACAGTACACTGTGAATTTCATTATAGCAGAAAAAGCTGAATGGTTTGAAGAGGAAGGTTTAATTAATATTTTTTATTGCGTTTTCTTTCTTTTTGTTTTCGGCCTGAGCCCTTCTTATCCTTGAGAAGTTTGTAGGTTGCAGAAACAGCCAACCAACTATTGGTTTTACCGTTTCCTTTTTGGTTAAATAAAAAAAAAGACAAACATTTTATTACGCTTTTTCAAAGGAGAGGAAGAAGGGCTCTTCCACAGAGCACCACACATTGGAGCATTATTGGGTTTTGAAGTGTGCCCTCCACTTCCTGTGGCTTCCTTCTGGGGCTGGGGGTTCATTGTGAATCAAATGCCAGGTATTGGGGAGGGGTGGGGTGGGGTGGGAGGGGGGCTGGCCAGAAAATTTGCTGAGAGTTGCTGGTTTTGGATGCCAGGCAGGCCACTTAGTGCTGCCTTTCTTACAGTTTGCATTTGAATTGGTGCCATCTAGGAATGACTTAAATCATTTGTTGCTATTCAAAAGCTGCTGCCCCCCTTTATGCCCTGTGATAAATCACAAATCGCTTCTTCTTCCTGACCTGCGTTTGTTATGCTTAAGACTCCTGCCATCTCCAGCCAATCAATATTGTATTTTCATTAAAATTAACCTCCCTTCCCCCTTAGGTCTTCCTTCCTGTCTTCCCCCCCCCCCTTATTTCTCCTCCCCCTTAGTATTTTTAAGTTAGCAGATGGTCTTGTCTTAATTCTCTTAAATGGGCTGGAATTTAATCTCTTGCCAGACATGGCTTGCTCAGGGTCGAGGGTGGGCAGCTGCCATGGGCGTTAATTAATCTGGAATAGTAAATTAAGGAAAAAAACCCACAAATTTCTTGCCCAACCTGTTTCCAGGGTAGTTTTTAGGAGAAAAAAAGGAGGTCAGATGTGGGGAGCTTGGAAAGTAGGTGGTCTGTCCCTGCTTTGGAGGGAGGTGGGGGCTGAGCGTTGGTACAGCGCAAGAATAACGAAGTCTCCAGATGGAAAACCCACCCTTCGTGTTTGTTTTGGCCTGGAATGTGTTACAGAGTAGGGTGGGAAGAGGTCACCCTCTCCCAAAGTGTCTTCCCAAGAAGAAATGGTTCTCTTGGGCTGGGGGGGGGATCAGGCGAATAGGACCCGGTATTATGGTGCACCCTGGCCATCGATACTGGGGCTTTCTTTGCAATCGCTCTGCTTCCCCTCCTAATGTGGCAGGATTCCAACCCCAAAGACACCACAGTTTCATTTTCCTATCACACAGGTCCATTTTTAAATTTTTGGGATCCAGCAATGCGGGGGGATGGGCAGCCGTGATGCACATTTGTTCTGGACAGGTGCTGATTCCCAGTGGGTGCAGCTGCTTCCAAGCGCAGGCCGTCGGGTGCCCTGTTGTGTGATGCCCGGGCAGAGAGAAAATGGCAGGAGAACCAGCTGTCCCTCCAATAGACTGGCAGCTAATCCCTATCAAAATTCCTTATCAAACTCCCTCTATCAAAATTGTTCCCTGTCAAAATCCCTCTTCCCTTCTCAGACCCTGAGCCTGACAGTGATAACTTGATTTTAAATCTCTCCCAGAGGAAGCCCAGCGTCTTTAGGATTTAAGAGATCGGGAAATCTGCTGCAGGGGGTGGATCCCCTTTAAATCTGGAGAGCCCTAAAGCTTTGTCTTTCCTCTAATGTTTTGCCTGGCTCTCCCCGAACACTTGTGATCAGCAGGGTTGGTTTGAGAAGAGGGAAAGCTTTTGTGTACCTTGGTGTGACTCTGTTTTGGCTCCTGGCTCTGGGAAACCGGTTGGTCTGTTTGGGATTGACGTGTGAGGATTATGAGGGATCACCCATTGCGAAGCTTTTGAGTGTCACCTCCATAGATTTTGTCCGTGGTGGGAGACTGACAGATGTTCCTGCACTTATAAAATAACTTTAGCAGAGTTTTTTGGGGTGGGGAACCAGAGCTGTGGAATAACTTGGTTTTTAGTCTGAAGCTGCAGCTCGGGTGTTTCAAAGTGTTCCTGAAACAGAGGGGCCTTGGGGAGAGGTTGGGGGTCCAGGAGACCCCTGCCAGCCAGCGTTGCTGAAGAAACCTTTCAAGGGTCGAGTCCTTCCTGAGCAGCCACACACATCCCCTGGCCGGACCTTCCCTTGCAGACAGAGCGTCCTGGCCAGGGCATCGTTCAGCTTTTGTGGCCTGAAACTTTGCTTGAACCCGCTGGATCAACCGGATCTGTTGAATCTCCCCTGCTAGGGGAGCCGATACTGATGCAGCGTTGCCTGAGGTGTGAGCTGGGGCTGCTCCCCAGGAGGGGTGGTGCCTGGATGGCAGAGGGTTGGCACGTGTTTATCCTGTCCTTCCCAGGCCTGGCTCTCCCTCCCAGGGGTCCCGGCGTCCCTCCCCCGCTTCCAGAGGGAGAGAAGGGGGGGTGAAGGGCAGAGGCGTCTCCCACCTCCCCCTCTGGTCCGTTGGCATGGCGGAGGCTTTTCACCCCGCGGCCCTGTCTGACGACGAGCCTCCCTTCCTCCTCTTAACCAGCCAGGCCTGGTTTTCCCTCTCGCCTGGAGCCGTCGTCTTCCTTCGGCCCTTCCTGCACTCCACCCGTGCTCCAAGGGGGCGGGAAAGGGGGCTCTGCTCCTGACCCCCGGAGTCAGCAGATAGCAGCACAGGGCACCTTGGGGGGAGCGGAGGGGGACGGGGGCACATAATTGCCCAACGTGACTGGCACGCCTGGGATGGAGAGGATGGAGAGGAGCAGAGCCACGGGAAAGGTAGCCCTGCCTTCCCCTCCTCCCTGGCTCGGCCCCGGGGGGAGCCAGGTGCTTGTTTTCCTCCGCGTGGCTTCCCTCCCCGTCCTTCCCTCTGCAGCTGGCGCTGGGAGGCTGGGCAGAGCGACTGCGCCAGCCTGCCTCCCCAGGCGGCACCTGGCTCCCTAGCCTGGTCTGGCGGGAGGCCCTCAGCCACCGCCCTCTTCCTCTGCCCGTCTCCCGCCCGCCCGTCCCTGGCGGCCTCCCCAGGTTGGTGGGGTGATCCTGCAGGATCCCGTCTGCCTTGAGGAGAGAAGGGGCACCCTCGCTGGCCACTACTCTCCTGGGTTCTCCCTCCAGGAGACTCTGGGCTTTGCACGTGCTGGTGCCCCTCAGGCTTGGCAGGCGGCCCTCCATTCCCCAGAGATTAGCCAGGAAATAAAGGTGGTTTGAAGTTGGACGCTGCCCAGAGTGGCTAATAAGAGTTAGCTGTGTTATCGGTGGATAAACTGCTGGCGGATAAGTGCCATCCCAGAGCTGTGGCCCACTCCAAGCAAGGGGGCTGGGGTGGCTCCTGTTGGCAGAGCTGTAGGGAAAATGCCAGGCTGCTCCTCTGACCTCTAGAGTCCGCTGTGTCATCCCTCTGGGCTTGACCGATGCTGGCCCTTGTCTTCTAGAACCTTCCGAGCCCCTCGCCATGGGGGACATGAAGACCCCGGATTTTGACGACCTGTTGGCGGCCTTCGACATCCCCGACATCGACACCAGCGAGGCCATCCATTCAGGCAACGAGGAGGCCGAGGCTCACGTCCGCCCCATCCCGGTGGAGGCAGCTGCCCCCGAGCACATCCTTCCGCACGCCGACATCACCACGGTCAGCGTCATCGTGAAGAACACCGTCTGCCCTGAGCAGCTGGAGCCGGCGGACGGGCGCCTGAAGGACAACGGCCATGCCCTGGGGGCCCCCCGCTTGCTGCAGAACGGCTTCGCAGCCCCCGAGGGTCCCCGGACCTCCCCGGTCTCCTCGGTGGAAGCTGTGGGGCCCCCCACCAACGGCGAGTGCTGGGCCCTGAAGGAGAAGCCCCCCCCCAAGAGCCTGGACCTCTTCTCCCCCTTTAGCCCTGAGCCTCGCAAGGAGGGCGAGGCAGACCTCATCGACCAGCCGCGGGGGGGAGGCAAGGGGAAGGAGCAGGGGGGCCTCGCGGGGCCGGCCATCTCCCCAGTGCCCCTCTTGTCCGCTGCCCCGGCCCTGGACGGCCCCGAACCTGTCAAGGACAGCCTGGGACCCCTGCCGACTCCGGCCTTCCCTCCGGCCTTTGAACCCTGTCCTCCTGGCGGGCTGGGCCTCTCGCTGACCCCGCCGCCTCCTCCTCCTCCTCTGGCTGCCCCTCTCCCGGCTCCTCCTGTGGTCAAGCAGGAGGTGGACTGCGACAGGGCTTGTCAGGGCTCCAGCCTGCCGGGGGCCCCCAAGTCTGCTCCTTCCTGCTACTCCGCAGAGACGGGCCCCCGGGTCCCCTGGCCTGGCTCTGAGGCGGAGCTGGGAGGAGAGCTGGGCAGCCTGCCCGACATCAAGCACCGCCTGCCCAGCCCCCGGGAGCAGCTCTTGCAGGGCTCCCCACCGAAGGGAGCCAGTCCCGGGCCCCTGGTCTCCCCTAAGCCCCCTGGCGATGGGTCCCTGAAAGAAGAGCCGGAGGAGAAGCCCCTGCAGTGCCCCCCGGCCCCTTCCAGTGGGGAGGAGGAGGAGGAGGAAGAGGAAGGGGGGGACCAGAGCCCCGGCTCCCCCTCATCCGGTTCCTCGCGGCCCCTCAAAGTCAGGATCAAGACCATCAAGACGTCCTCAGGGAGCATCACCCGGACAGTAACCAGGGTCTCCTCGGACTCCGATCCAGCCGCTGCCAATCACCAGTCCTCGGATCAGGGGGCCCTGGAGACGCCGGTGGCTGGGGATGCCCCTCTTCTCCCTGCCGTGGCCCCGAAGGAAGAGCCCCTTGCAGGGGACCGCAGCCCGAAGGCTCCGGCCCCAAAAGTGGCGGAAGGCCCCAAGATAGTCAGCGTCCAGCTGGGGGACGGCACCAAGCTGAAGGGCACGGTGCTGCCCGTCTCCACCATCCAGAACGCCAGCAGCGCCATGCTGATGGCGGCCAGCGTGGCCCAGCAGAAGGCGGTGGTGCTGCCCAGCAAGGCCCTGGCCAAGAGCATCCTCAGCCTGGTGCCCCAGGCCCTGCCCCCCAAGGCGCCCCCTGAGGTCAGGGGCAGCGGGGGCCCCGTCCAGCCTGCCCCTGCTGGCCAGAAGGTCAACGGCACCACATTGGTGGTGATGCAGCAGCCGCAGCCGCAGAAGTCCTCGGTGCCCCCTGTGGCCGGCACGGTCATCTCCCGCAGCCAGTCCAGCCTGGTGGAAGCCTTCAACAAGATCCTGAACAGCAAGAACCTGCTGCCCCCCTACAAGCCCAACCTGCTGCCCCCTGCTGAGTCCAGCCTGGCCCTGCCCCCCCTGGGCTATCGCTGCCTGGAGTGCGGCGACGCCTTCGCCCTGGAGCGGAGCCTGGCCCGGCACTACGACCGGCGCAGCCTGCGGGTGGAGGTGACCTGCAACCACTGCGCCAAGCGGCTGGTCTTCTTCAACAAGTGCAGCCTGCTCCTGCACGCCCGCGAGCACAAGGACAAGGGGCTGGTCATGCAGTGCTCCCACCTGGTCATGCGGCCCATCGCCCTCGACCAGATGATCGGGCAGCCGGACGTGGCCCCGCTCGTCTCCCTGGCCTCCCTCAGCCAGGCCGGAAAGGCTGTCTCCCCGGCCGGACTCTCTCCAGACCTCGGGGTGGCCAACGGGGGCACCGGACAGGAGCTGCCCGTCCTGCCCCTGAGTAGCAGCAGCAGCAGCAGTGGCACCAGCACCGAGCAGCCTCCGGCCACCAATTCCTGCCAGTGCCTGGAGTGCAAGGAGCAGTGCAAGGACAAGGCTGGCCTGGCCGCCCATTTCCAGCAGGCCGCCACCTCCACGGTAAGAGTGGGAGGGACAGGGGGACCGGGAGGGTGGGGGAACAAAAAGACAGTACACACAATTGCAGCTTCACTTAGCAATCCTTTTGCTTTTTGTGGCCACTAAGCAAGGTTTGCCCGTGTACCTTGAGGGGCGCTGTATATTTGGGGCAGTGCAGCCCACCCTCCCTCCGGGGAAAGAGAAGGGGGGCTGGCAAACACAAAGTGGGACTCGTCTCTTGTTGGTAAATGCCCCCCTCCCTCTGTTTCCTCTTCCCCCCCCATTCCAGGTGTGCAACAGCTGCCCAATGATCATGGCCAACCGTTGCAGCTTCAGCGCCCACCAGCGCATGCACAAGAGCCGCCCGCCCCACGTCTGCCCCGAGTGTGGGGGGAACTTCCTGCTGGCCAACTTCGATGCCCACCTGAAGGACGTCTGCCTCCATTTCTCCCGCAGGATCGGCTACAGGTGGGATTGGGGGGCATCCCGAGCTTTTCCCCTCGCCTGACCTCTTCCTGCTGCCTCTGCCCGGCCAGCCCCAGGGGGTCTGAAGGGGCAAATGCTGGACTGACCCCCCAAGTTCTCCTTTCCCAGGTGCCCCAGCTGCTCGGTTGTCTTTGGCGGCGTGAACTCCATCAAGTCCCACATCCAGACGTCGCACTGCGAGGTCTTCCACAAGTGCCCCGTCTGCCCCATGGCGTTCAAGTCGGCCCCCAGCGCCCACGGCCACATCTACACCCAGCATCCGGGCTTCAGCAACCAGCAATCCAAGTAAGAGTGGCCACTGGTCTGGGATGGGAATAGCAGGGGGCTGGAGTAGAAGACCAGTGGGGAGGGGATGTCCCTGCCAGTGTGGGGTCTGGGCGCTCTGATGGCAGGAAGGAGACCCCCCCTCTTACATCCCCCCCCTCCGTCTCTCTGTGCCCAGGATGATCTACAAGTGCGCCATGTGCGACACAGTCTTCACCCACAAGCCCCTGCTCTCCTCCCACTTCGACCAGCACCTGGTCAACCAGAGGGTCAGCGTCTTCAAGTGCCCCGACTGCCCTCTGCTCTTCGCCCAGAAGCGGACCATGCTGGAGCACCTCAAGGTCAGCAGGGCGGCCATGGCTGGGAAAGGGGGGGGTGGTCAGGGAAGGGCTGCCGGATCCGTCCTGACCGCTGCCTCCGTCCCTCCCTCCGGCTCTCAGAACAGCCACCAGCAGCAGCAGCAGAAGCCCAAGGAGGAAGCCGTCAAGAAGCCGTCCTCAGCGGCCCCCAGCGGCCCCAAGCTGGGTCCGGCCGAGGAGGAGCCCCCGCCGCCCGTCCCCAAGCCCATCTCCTCCTCCTCCTCTCCCTCCTCCTCCTCCTCGGAGGACGACCCCCCCAGCTCCCCTGAGCCCCGCAAGAGCAAACGGGGCCGCTTCCAGCGCAAGGCCGAGGCGGGCAGGCGGTCGCGCAGCAACGGGTGGACCTGCGGCATCTGCCACTCCTGGTTCCCCGAGAGGGACGAGTACGTGGTGCACATGAAGAAGGTCCACGGGAAGGTGAGGAGGGGGCAGGGGGCACAGACCTCCCCTCCCAACCAGGGTGGTGGGGCAAAAGCCTGGGGGGGGGGCTCTCTTACCTGAGCCAAGCCCCCCTCCCCGCTCCCCAGGGCCAGTCGGGGTGTTGTGCCAACCGAGCCAGGGAGAGCAGGCATTTTTTGGGGTGGGAGGGGTGTCATATCCAGTTTCTGTGGGTCTCATAATCTCCCTCCCTCCCCCTGGCATCTCCCCCTCCCCCGTCTCCAGTGCGTGAAGAAGTTCCCCTGCCATCTGTGCGAGCGCTCCTTCTGCTCGGCGCCCAGCCTGCGCAGGCACATCCGGGTGAACCACGAAGGCATCAAGAGGGTCTACCCCTGCAGGTAGGTACCCCCCCTGCCCCCACATGGGGAGGGCGCTCTGAGTCCCCCTCCCTCCCATCCCCCTCCTCCTCCTCCCGGCAGGTACTGCACGGAGGGCAAACGGACCTTCAGCAGCCGCCTCATCCTGGAGAAACACATCCAGGTGCGCCATGGGATCAAGGTGACGGATGCCAACCGGAGCCAGGAGGTGCTGGCCACCCGCTTGGGCTCCAGGCACTCCCAGGTAGGCAGGCAGGCAGGGGCCGCGGGTATTTGGGGGCTACCCCCAGACTGACAGACGGCGTCACTCAGCCCTCCCTCCACCCACCCTGCAGGCATCCGGCCGGAAGCGCAAGCTCTCCTCGGACGACGGTGACTCATGCAGCGAAGAGCCAGACAGCACCACCCCGCCCTCCAAAACCACCAAGGGTGGCCGGCGCTCCCCCTACCACTGCCGCAAGTGCGGCTATGTGGCCCCCACGGCGGCCGACTTCCAGGAGCACATCCCCCGCCACCGGACAGGCGAGAGCGCCCACCAGTGCCACGAGTGCGGACTCTGCTTCACCTCCCAGGTGTCCCTCAGCCGCCACCGCTTCATCACCCACAAGAGGAAGCGGGGTGAGGGGGCAGGGGAGACCGGCGCCCCCCGGGGGCCCCCCGAGGAAGGCTCCCCCCCCTCGGCCAGCGAGGGCAGCCTCTCCTGCACCGTCTGCGGCAAAGGCTTCGACACCCAGCTCAACCTCAAGACTCACTTCCGCACCCACGGCATGGCCTTCATCAAGGCCCGGCAGACCGGGGGGGGCGAGAACTAGCCGGGCCCCGGAGCCACGTCGGAGGGGGATGGGAAGGGGGGGAACATGCCCCTCCCCCCACGGCTCCTTCCTTCCGGTGCTGGAACGATGGAGGCGCCTTGTTTATCGTCCCAGCACCGTGTTCTGCGGCCGCCTCTTGGGACTCCCAGGCCCTCCCTTGGCTGGCAGTTGGGGAGGGTCTCCTTGCACTCTCCTTTTTCACCCCCCCCACCCCTCATGGCCAAAGGGAGGCTGGAAGCGTTCAATCCACTCTCTCCCCGGAAGTGACCCCCTGCAGGAGGAATGGCTGGACGTCAGCCCTCCCTATCCTGTCCCGCCTGAGTGACATGGGTGTTTTGAAGAAGTATGATGCATGAAGAGGACACGCGTGTTTCCCGGAGACTTCCCTCCCTCACCCCCCCCCCCCTTTTAAAAGGCAGGTCTGACTGGTTCTTTGGCCGTCACCACTCCGGCTTTCCTTTCCTTTCCTGTCTGAGGTTCCCACAGAGAGGAATATTTGGGCTTTTTCCGGTTTTGATGCTTCTCCCCCTCTGCCCTGGGATGGAAAGCCCCACCCCACCCCCCTTCCATGCTCCAGATCATGGCTTGATTCGTTTCTGTCCCTGAAAAAACAAGGAAGGTGGCTTGGCGTCGTCTCCTTCACTGACTAAGAATGGCTAGCTTAAAACCAAGAAAAAAGCTTTTTTTTATCTCTTTTTCCAAACCATTCCAGGCCTCAGAACTGGGAGGCCTGTGCTGGGCTCCCATTTCTCTCCTGTGCCCTCCCAGCATTGGGCTGGGGGCGGGGGTCTTCACCTCACGGTCCCCCCTCTTCCTTCACGGGAGTCCAAAATACCTCAAGAGCAGCTGGTGCTTAGGAGGAAAAAAAGGAGAGATGATTATTATTGATTTTTACAAGCAACAAACTTTTGTGTTGCTCGTAAAACCCAGATTTTGCAGGGTCTGGGCAAGGCGTCTATATGCGATCCGATGGGGGCAGGAGACAAACCAGTCCCTGTGAGCAGATGGGGGGGGGTCTTTCCAAATGGGCAGGGTCTCTTCTGGCCGCCCCTCCATCCCCGTTGAGGAATCAGGATGATCGTGTTATTTGTCCACCGCCGAGCATCCCTTCACTTTCCCCACATTTCTAGCCCCATCCTGACCCCCCCCACCCCCCCCAGAGCCTTCCTCTTCCGGTTGAGTCCACCTCCGAAGCCATGTTCCCATCCAGTAACCGCCAGATTTGGAAAACGCTGGATCTCCATCCGGCACGGTGTTCTTATCTGAACATTCAGGACGAATACGGCTGTGGGTTCAAGAGAGGCGCATTTCTGTGTCTTTTAGGCCTTCATGTGCTCTGGAATCATGGAAATGAACTTTTTGGTTTTCTTATCTCAAGGCGTTTTCTTTTTGGGGAAGGGGGGGGGGTCTCTTTCGATTTGTGTTTTTATTTTACTTCCTGGTTTGGTTTAGTCGATTATTGTTTTATTTCTTTTCTGAGTTGTCACTAATGCAGACTAACGAAGCGTGTCTGTCCTTTAAACCAATCATGTAACATATGCTTAAAAGAGGAAAAAAAACAAATGAAAGGAAACCGGTTGAGTGGCTGGTGCTAACTGATTATTTCCCACAAGAGCACATGGGCAGAAAAAGAGCCTCTGCTGCTTGGGGTTTTGTTTTGTTTTTTAAAAAGAGAGAGGGCGGGAGATGGGTTAAAATTAGGTTTTTATTATCATTTGCTTGGGAGGTTCATGTTAAATCAGAACTCTCCTGGGTTAGGGAATTGTGCAAAATAGTTTTCTGGGCTTTGGGGGCATCTCTGGCAGGCCCAGAGGCTTCAGGGCTCCTTGGGCTGAGTTTTCCTGTCCCCTCCCCGGGGTCTTTGGGGGGGGGAGGTCCCTTTCTGTAGCCTTTATTTACTCTCTCATAGACTCTTCCCTCGGCATTGTGACTTCCCCTTTTTCCCAGGGCGGCCAAACACGGCATCTCCGCGGCGCCACGTCTCAGCCGGTTGCGGTTCCTTTGGAGCGGCAGAGCTCCAGGTTTGGGCCAGTAAATTCCACGCACGCATCATTGGGCAGCTAACCCAGTCTGCTTCCTTAATCGTGGTCTGTGGGAGAAACCCCCGATGCCGATCATGAGCACGTTTGCCCTTTTCCAGGGAGAGGGAACACATGATTTTTTTTTTTTTTTAGAAAAAAGAAAAGGAAAAAAAACGCGGCAACAAATAAAAGTCCATTTTCAGAAAGGGCCTCAATGGTACATAATTTATTTGTCTCGCTTTTTCTATATTTCCTGTGCCGCCCGCAAAGTTTAGGATTCCACCCCCCCTTCCTCTCCCAGAGGGGCTTTTCTTTCGGCACGCCCAGGTTGGCAGCAAACGGGCACGGCCCCAGGCCCTCCCGGCATGGCACGTTGGAAAGCCCAAGACAGACGTTTGAGGCTTCGCCACGTTGGCTGGAAGCTTTTAAAAATTATTTCTAAAAGTCCGTTATTTTTTTCTGCCTTTAAAAACATTTTTGAGTTCTTTCGCTATTTCTCCCTCTGCGTTAAAAGTCCACCAGGCTGGCATCTTGGTGTGGCACGCGTTGGCATCTGCAGTAAAGCAGATTCATTCCTGCCCAGTTATCTTGGTCGCGTTCAGAGGGCACCAAGTGGCACCAAATTACTCCGAGTATCGGCTGCCCTCCAGTCACGTCCTGCAGGAAACTCCAGGTCTTTCCCAGCCACCAAGCGAAAGCCGTGGGGCAGCCCCTCGTGCCGGTGCAGGAGAGGGGCACAGTGCCACCTCTATCTCAGATCTTCTCCACGTAGTTCCCTGGAAACACGCCTTCCTTGCCCCGAATGCGGCCCTCCCACCATCCCGACGGATCTGGAAAGAGGAGAAAAACCTTGCATTGTGTTTTTGGGACCCCTGGCCATCCCCTGAAGCCCCTCTCCCTCTCAGGACTCTGGTCATCTCCTTCCAGACTGGCCCACCAAGCAAAGCAGCTGTTTGGATGCCCTCGAGATACCCTGGAAAGCCTCACCTTCCTTGATTATCTCAATGATGTCGTTGGCGTTGAAACTCAGCTCGTCCGTGTCCTGGGCGTCGTAGGCGTAGAGAGCCCGGCACCGGGGAAGGCAGGGCTGCGGTTTGGGTTTGGGCTTGGGCTTGGCACGGCCACCTCCTGGGACAGGCTTGGCTTCCTTGCTAAGGTGGCGCCGAAGGCTGGAAAAAGAGAGTCCTCAGCTCCCTGGCATTTTGTGGGCATGCACGCCAAACCCTCCAGGTTTTCCCACAGCCGTGGAGAGTCCTGAGTGGCGTGGCAAAGAGCTGTCCTTACCCACTCAAATCATGCAAAAAAGCAAGCAAAGACGAGCCCCTTGAAGGCAGCAAACCTCAAAATACGTGGATTTTCAGCTCTAAGATGGATGGACTTCAATTCCCAGAATTCCCCAGCCAGCTGTGCTTCTGGGAATTGAAGTCCACCCACCTTAGAGTCGGCCAGATTGAGAAAAAACGTTGCCAGCTGGAGAAAAATAATGAATTTTTTTCAGGAAAAAATAGGAAAATTCCTCACCCGGCCACCCCCTGGTCAGGGACATCCATGAAGCCCAAGTCAAGGGGCGCAGGGCAGGTTCTGGCACGCGGACTGGCTCCCTGGCGCGGCAGGCTGGGCTGCTCCATGCTGCCCTGGCGGGTCATGGAGTGGCGCTGCTGGAAGGAGGGCCTGCCTCCCCGGCCGTGGCTCCCCCACGCCGACCCTGCAGGGAACGAGAAAGTCAGCAGCCGCCCTCCGCTTAGAAACATCCCAATTTAACCCAGTTAATTTAACCCAGTTAAATTGCGCAAAGAGAAACGAGCTTTAGACGGTCATTCTGGAGGCCTGTTGGACACGGCTGGTCTGAGGGCGGTTTTTGCAAACAGGCTCCTTCTGGGTGGGGGACAGTTCCCAGCCAGCAGCGTCATTTGAGGGTCCGTCGTATCTCCAAAAGATACGGAGTGGGGAACGCTGGCCTTAAGCCCAGGAATCTGGATACTCTGCAAATCACGATTAGCAGAAACCTGGCATGTAGCCACCACTCTTGTTACCTGTGCTGGTCGGGGCATTCCAGCCCAGGGCAGGGCCTCCCGCCGAGTACCGGCTTTTCCTGCTGTCCTTCCGGTTTGGGCCTGAAAATTTTGCAAATCATTCCTGAAAATTCTGCAAATCATTCCTAAAACTTTTTGCAAATAGGTCCTGAATTTTTTGCAAAATGTTTTTGTTTTGTTTTGTTGCAAAATGAGACGGTGTCTCTACTGTCTTGCTGGGCTTCCCCTACGTACGCAGACTCGGCATCGTTATACCCCCTCCCCAAAATCAAATCTCACGTCCCCGACTTACGGGCGTTGCGGGGTAGGCCAGGCCCGATGCTGACTACCAAAACTTTGCCGTTGGTGCGTAGGAGGGCCAGATCCCCCTGGCAGATCTGGAATTGGATCTGGCGGGAGCCGGCCGCTCCCCAGGGCCCCCAGCCGTCCTTCTTCACCTTGAACTCCAGCCTAGGGGGAGGGGGGAAATGTGCAGATAGAGAAGGAATTGGGGAATGCAGGCAAGTGGCAGAAACTGGGGTGCTGCCCCATTGGGGGTTGGGTTCAAATCCTCAGTGCTAAGCAGCTTGCAACCCTTGCCTCCTGGGATCTTTTTGACCGGGGATCCGGTGCCCCATCTCTAATTTTGGGGGAGGCTGGCCAAAGACAGCGCCGCCCTCCTGTTTCCTTGAGGAAGGAGAAATTTTGCAGTGAGGATTATTAAGTGGCCCGGAAACCCTCCGTGGCCAGGAGAAGTCTAGCCCAGAATCCCTAAGAGCAAGGAAAGAAGGGAGGCTCTGCTTCCTACTGGTTGCCGAACTTGATGGGCAGCTGCTTCTGGGTCCTCTCTCCGTAACGCTTGAAGAGCAGACTTAACAGCTCGGTCTTGAAGACGGACTCCAGCACCGTGTCGTACTGGGACTCGTGGAGGATGAGGAAATCGTCCTGCAGCATGCTGGGGGGCACAGCGGGGGGGGGGGGGAAGCATAGTCAGGAGTGTGTGGGGGGGTCCTCTTTGCACATCTCACCCCTCCCCCATAAGCATCAGGAAGGGGGCATCACTGGCAGCGCAGAAGGGGAGGAAGCAGGGTGAAGAATCTGGGAATGCCCGGTTCAAGTGGCAGGGAGTCCCACAGGCTCCCTAGAGGGGACAAGTGCTCAGGAGAGCCTCTCTCTGCCAGGGAAGCCCCCTCCCTCCCTCCCTCCCTCCCCCCTGCCTGCTCACCTGAGGGAGACCGACTGGATCCTCTCCACCTCCAGCCGCCTCTTGAGGACTTCCTTAATGGCCCCCTTCTCAGGACCCTGCTTCACCTTCTCCCGCCCGATCAGGTAGAGGAATTTGGGGGTCAGGATCAGGTCCCGCTTCACCGTCTGCACCGGGGACGCAAAAAGAGGGTTCAGTCCCCAGGCAGGTTGGCACCTCGTGCCAGCCAGAGCCCTGGGAGGGAGGGAGAGGGGGCTGTTTCTCTCCAGATGTGCCCAGCCAGGTGCCCAACACCTGAGAGGGCCGCTGCCCAAGGCCAAATTCTCACCTCGGTGAGAGAAGACTGCCTTTAGCCAAGGCGTAGAGCCTCCAGCTACAGGCACGGTCTATCTCATTGCCCATCAAGAAAAGGCACCAGGGAAGCAAGCTCACCTTGAACCGCCGGTCGTACTTGGTGACGGTGTCGGCAAAGTCCACCCGCTCCCGGCGGCCCAGGAACCGGCGGAGTTCGGGGTGGTTGTCCAGGCCGATGTAGTCGCCCATAAAATTGCGGTTCAGGCTGTTGCGACGGCGTTCCTTCTTGTTGAGGACGAGGTTGGAAGCTTTTGGGGTGGGGGGAAGGGAGGAGGAGAAATCGGGGGTTAAGAAATCAGCTGCCACAGGCACAAGGTGCGAGGCAGGAGTCCCTCTTCACATGCTCAGAGGCTGCCTGGCGCTCTGCAAGAGGAACAAATTTTCCACAAGGGGGGGGGATTCTGCCATTTCTCATCCCCCTGAAGCCGGGGGGACGTGGTGGGGGACGCTCCCAGATGGCTCCTGGGCTGCAGCCCAGCCAAATTTTGCTGCCTGCCACCCCCCCCACCCGAGCATGCGGATCTGGCCGGTGGGTGTCTGCCCCACCTTCTTCCCTCATCTGCATGTTCCTGCGCACGGCCACGTGTTTGCGCCAGGCCTTCTGGATCACCCGGGCGAAGCCGTCATAGCGCCGTTCCCGCATCTCCTCCAGGAGGAAAAGCTGCAGGGAGAGTCCAGGGCGAGGGTGGCGTTCAGTGCCAGGCAAGCAGGCACCAAGGGAGGCAGTCCCCATTCCCCTCCCCCCAAGGGGTCCCGGGAAGGGGAGTGGGCTGTCCGCATTCCCGGAGGGGCTCCTGGCGCTCACCGATTCAGGGGCTTTGATGAACACCTTAGTCCGTCCCAGCTGGAACTGGTCGGGGTCCATGTTGACTGACCTCATCAGATGCACCACGCCCTGCCTCTCGTCACCACGCCAGCATGGCCACGTCTCCGGCGTCAGGATGGCGTACCTGGGCAAGAGGAGGGAAAGGAAGGAGCTCTTCTGGGGCTGCCCTAAAGGCTGGAGCCCCAGAGCTGCCCCTCAGATCCACCTCCAGCAGGTGGGCTGAAAAGCAGGGGGGTTTTGGGAGGGGGGGGCTGATAAGGAAGGCTGCCAGGGGACCAGAACGCAGCTCTCACCTCTGGAGGAACTTCTGGAAGACTCGCCGGTAAGCGTAGCCGGCCCGTCGCACCCGGATATTCTCTTGCAGCCCCAAATATTCCACCTGGTGCTTCACCCTGCGAACGGGGCAAAAATGGAGGGTCTTGGATGCCCACCTGTCTGTTCCTTCGCCCTGGTGCAAATTGTGAGTCCCTGATGGAATGTGTGTGTGTGTGTGTGCTCTGTCTAAACTGGTGTTTTCCCAAGTTTGTCAATTTTTAAGATTTTCTGGACTTCAAATCCCAGAATTCCCGCTGTCTTACCGACTCTCCTCCCAATCTCGGGACTTCTTGGTTTCGTTTGGCTTGATGCATCGGATGTAATGAGGGCTACACTTCATCAGAGTGCTCACCAGAGTGTTGGCTTGTTTCTTCAGAGAAAAGGAAGGGAGGGAGGGAGGAGTGAATGAGAAGGAAGGGAAGAAGGAAGGAAATAGGGACGGGAAGAAGGAGAAAGGGAAGGAAGGAAATAGAAAATGAAGGAAGGAAGGAATGAGACAGAAAGGAGGAAGGGAAATAGGGAAGGAAGGAGAATGGGAAGGAAGGAAGGAAGGAAGGCAGGAA
>JAEANM010002126.1:0-25393 GCA_017656035.1 Myanophis thanlyinensis
GCAGTGTTATATTTGTTTTAAATGTCGCAATGGTTTTGCGGCTCCCAGGTTTTTTTTTTCCTTCGGAAACGGGTCCATGTGGCTCTTTGTGTCTTAAAGGTTGCAGACCCCTGAACTAGACCATTAGAATTTTATACTGGTTTATATTATGATATGTTATTCTATTGGAGCAGTGCTGTTAAACTCGATTGCAAATAAAATGGCTAAAATTAAAATAGCTTCTTTCTTAAAGTCAGTAACTGCTTAAACAGTTAACAGTTTGAAGTTAATCTGTTATTTTGACTTAGGGAGATGGAAGCACTGCTGAAATTCAGACTTCTATAAATACTAAACAAGAGAGTAAAGCGAAGATTGAGAACAAACTTTCCAATGGTCTTCCACCAAAGAAGGAAATGGTATCACAAGAGAAACAGACACTTGCTTTTAATTCAGACTTACTTGCAAAGGAGAGCATATCCTCAGGTAAATACTACTTTTTAGCTCCTTTATATGAAAAAAGCAATTTTTGTTCAATTTCCTTTTTCTTGCTTGTTTATATACATTCTTTGCGCCCAACTGTATTACTGTTGGTCTGCTATTAATAGCAATACATTATTGTTAATTTCTAAAGTGCCTAAAATTTTCTAAAAACTGACACTAACTAGCATATTTATAAGGAAAAATGAATAATTGCTAGCAAGCACAATATATGAAAATTATAAATGGATTTTTAGAGTAATCCATATTTAATACTGCAAGTTGAAAGGGAAGGCACATGTGAGAGGAAGAAGAGAATGTTCAGATTGCTAACTCATTTCTGGTTGTCTGAAATGCAACTTGATGCTAAGCTGGAAAACATACAGTTGTCTATATATAATGCTGAATATATAACTCCTAACAAGCCAATGCATAGTCTTTGGTGAGAGGTGCTGGATTTTGTAGATAGCAGTATTTAAAGGATCCCTGGTTTAGTATTTTAATACTTTGTATGTTTATTTAGTGTACTCTTAATATCTAACCGCAGTAGAAATCTTATTTTTCCTATAACAAAAACCCTGTGACATAAGTTGAGCTGAGAAAGTAATTGGCCAAAGATTATTCAGTGAGATTCTGTGACCGAGGTTAGATGAGACACCTTATTCAACCTTTAACACACAGGCTCTCACGCATTTCTCATTCGTAGCTTAGAAAATCGGTGACATTGAGCCTAACTGCGTATGCAAGGACATGTTGAAAACCGATACTAGTGTAGCTGCCTATCATACAATCAGAAAAATGCTGTGATTTTCCCAAATACTCTATATTTACAAATAATAGTTAGTATACTACATATATATTACACAGTATATTACATGTGTAATGTTGTATCCAGATAATGCCAAAAACGATCATCAGCCTCCATGAGATGCATGAATTCCTAGCATGCTCTGTCTCCCTCTCTACCAGTTCACGTACAGATAGTCCTCAGTTAGTGATTACTTGTTTAGTGACAGTTCAGTGTTACAGGGCTGCTGAATAAGGAGACTGCACAGTATCTTTGCAGTCACATAATTGAAATTTGAGCATTTAGCAATTGGCTCTCAATTATAATGGCCACAACATCCTGCAGTCACCTAATCGCATTTGCGATCTTCATTGCCAGTTTCTAACAAGCAGAGTCAGTGGGGAAGCCAGCAGGAAATCACAAATGGCAATCGTGACATTTTGCTTCACAATGGTAACTGAAAGTGCCATTTAAGTTGGCACGGTTACATACATGACTGTGTTGTTTATTGACAGAGTTGCCAATCTTAATTAACATTGTTCACCAAGGACTACCTATATAAACATGGAAATAATATCCATTTGGGAATAATAGTGATCTTATTTTACTATGTTATATATGATAAGAAAATGTGCACTGTTACGAAGATTGAATTGATGCATTGTAAATCTGCAGTGATTGTAATAATACTAATATTTTCAACAGTAACCCATAATTTGAGGAAGCATTTTTGTTTGTTGGTTTGCAGATGTTGAAGTTTCTGATATTTTGCCTCCACACCAAGCTGAAGAAAAAGCAATGCCTTGTCAAGAGGAAGTATTTGCTGAATGTTCCCAGAAGAGGATTCTTGGGCTACTAGCTGCAATGTTGCCCCGCCTGAAATCCGTAAGGAAGTATCCAAATTAGGGAAATCAGTAAAGGAGTTTAAGTGCCTGATAATTAAGGAAGTAAGAAAAGGGCAATCCCTCCAGAAGATATATGAATCATTAGTGTTTCCATCAAAGACTTTGGGAGTAGGAAGAAACTATCTAGGACATCCCATTCAATCCCTTCCTCAAATTATTCAATATCCAGTAGACCTGCAGTTGGTTCAAAAATGAAAAAAGCAACCTGCAAATTATCTAGCTTTAAAAAAAATTGAACTTTTGAAGTATGTTAGTTAAAATAACGTATGTTGTGTCATCTTCCCCGTTTTCTCTCTCTAGGGCTTAACAATGTCTCTGATTAGCTTGGACCAAATCCTTCCTCTCATGTTTGATGTTGTGATCTCCAATGCTGGCCATTTAAATGAAACTTACCACTTAACCCTGGGACTCCTGGGACAGTTGATTCGGAGACTGACTCCTGCAGAAGTGGATGCTGCTGTGAACAAGGTCCTCTCCACCAAGCATAGCCTTGTGGCTGCTGGTGATGGCTCCATAGTGCCAGAAGGCTGGAAAACAACCCATCTGCTCTTCAGTCTGGGAGCAGTCTGCCTGGACAGGTCAGTTTTCATGGTGCCTTAACTTAAACTTAAAAAGCATTTAACATGCCCAGATGATGTTTTCTGTTAAAAATGTTTGCAAGCATGGCTGCTGCTCAAAACAAAACATCCCTAAAAGGCAGCAAATACCGCCTTCAATAAAACAAAACAAAACAAAATTGAGGCTCACAAGAAATTAGTAAGTGCCGTGATGGCACAGTTGTTAGACTGTAGCACTGCAGGCTAATTCTGCTGACTGCCAGCAGTTTGAGTCACACCGGCTCAAGGTTAGTGGAGCCTTTCATCTTTCCAAGGTGGGTAAAATGAGGACCCAAATTGTCAGGGGAGGGGATATGCTGACTTTGTAAACCGCTTAGAGAAGGCTGTAAAACAGTGTGAAGCGGTATATAAGTCTTAAATGCTATTGCTACCAGTAGTACTAATATAAATATTTTTTAAGTCAAGAAAGAGAAATGGGAAATGCTGAAGATAATCCTGTTTTATACGTTATTTGAAAATAGAGCTAAATTTTAAACTTTGCAAGATTTTCCTGCCTAGAGCAAACTGTCTGAAGGCCACTTGCTGCCCTCCAGGTAATTTTCTGCAGCACATTACAATCCATGGGGGAAACAGTAAGTTCTGCAAGAAATGTCCCTCTTAGCTGGCAGGATCTACCCCAAGAGAAGGCAGCCCATTTCAGTGGGAATTAGAAGTGAAGCAAAACAGTCATCATTGGCTGCTTTCAGTTTTTGAAGCAATGCTAATGTAAGACAGGCACCTGCGGGAGCACTTATGAAGATAAATAATTCTAACTGTTGGTTTCTAGCCGTGTCGGATTGGATTGGGCGTGTACCATGGCAGACATTCTGCGAGCGCTGAACACGTCCTCTCAGTGGCATAATGTGATAGGTGCCTTCACCGACCACTGCATCAAGCAGCTTCCCTTTCAGTTGAAACATACCAACATTTTCACATTACTGGTACTCGTTGGTTTTCCAGAGGTGAGCATATTAACGCATGTGCTTTTCTAGGCCACTTTCTGAAGCTGCAAGTAAAAATGAAGCCAAGACATACAGTTTAAACTTGATTGATTTCAGTTTAGAGGATGTCAGATGCAGTAAGACAAAAGTTATATCCAGGCATTCTTTCAGAATAGCAGGGCAAATATCAGTAGTCCAGATGAATCACATAAATTGATGGACTTTAATTTGTGTCCATTTACATGTGTATGTAAATTATCTCAGTTTCATAAATAGATACAAATTATGTACGTTTAGGTTATAATAGTTAACCCTTCCGTCAAATTGTCCAGTAAATCATAGTTTTACTAGTAGCTTTTTTGGAGAGAGAGCAAATCCAACTGTAATCCTTAACTGAACAAATGTCATCTGAATGTCTCTTTCCAACTCTATAGGTTCTATGCATGGGAACCAAATCAGTGTATATGGATAATGCAAATGAGGCCCACAATGTGATCATCCTCAAGCATTTCACAGAGAAGAACAGGGCTGTGGTTGTGGATGTTAAAACCCGAAAGAGAAAAGCAGGTTCATGTCATTCATGTTTGGATATTTACTTCTTGTACATAGCAACTTAGTGTGTGTGTGTGTCTGTGAGCTAAATGGAAAAATGAAATGATCACAACTATGTATTGCTTTTCTCCATTCATGATTTAGTGTTGGGATAGCTGGCGTGCAACTGCTACCTGTAATTATTAGTTTCATAACTTCCCCATTTGTTTGCCTCCTAACCATTACTGCTTTGGAACGGTCATCCTAGTACTGGGATAATTAACAAGAAAGGAATTAATGTTTGTAATTTACATTCATTAGAGAGCAAGGGATTACAAGAGAGTAAACTAGCACATATTGGGGACTATACCAGCTATTTGCAAAGCATGCTTGGGGCTGCCAGTTCCACTATGTCCATTGTGTGCTTTCTTATTCTTTTGAAATCCCTTCCACTCTAATCTCTCTGCTCTGCAAATGTATGTAGAGAAAAACAACAGGATAATACGCACTGACTGTAATGGTGAAGGATGCTCTGAAGGTTGTAAATGCGGACCTTGTTTTTAAAATTATTTTTCAGCACCATTGTAACTTTGAATGGTCACTGAACAAGGCAGTCAGTAAGCAAAGGCTATCTATATTGAAATAAAATATTAGAAGTGGCTGAATGTGCATCATACGACAAATTTAATTACCACAAGCCTATTCTTAATCTATAGTCTGTCTATCTCATCTTTCTATGGATATAAAAAACATAATTCTTTGAACCCAGGATAGCTACCAACTGAAACCTCTGTGTCCATCTGTTTGTGTTCTAGTAAAAGATCTCCAGCTGATTAAGCCATGTGAGCAAGATGATCCCGAGTCCCAGGGCCAGCTCCGCCAGTATCTCCAACATTTTGTGTTTATAACTAGCCATCTTCTTCAGACCAGCATTGACAGTAGCTTTGCAGAGGCAGTGGAAGCAACGTGGGTTTTATCTCTCGCTCTGAAGGGACTTTACAGAACACTTAAGGTACAGAAAATGGACAAAAATTCCCAAGGCATCTTACGACCCAGAATTATATAAATCATTGTGTGATTAAGAAAGAGCATAGAAGAAAGAGCACTGCTGGTTTCTGATAAAGAAACATAGAATGACAGAACCAGAACAGGCTATTTTGTTGTTGTTGTTCAGTTGCTAAATTGTGCCCAATTCTTCGTGACCTCTTGGACCACAACACACCAGGCCCCTTGTCCTCCACTGTCTTCCAGAGTCTTCCTAAGCCCATGCCCACTACATCAGTGATACTATCTAACCATCTCACCCCTTCTTCTTTTGCCTTCAGTTTTTACCAACATCAGGATATTTTCAAATGAGACATCTCTTGTCATTTGGTGGCCAAAGTATTTGAGATTTAGCTTCAGAGTCAGAGGCCATTGAGGTCATCACATTCAGTTCTCTGCCCTGTCATCCAGATTAAATCGTTAATTAACAATGCCTGTCTAGCCTTGACTTTGAACCAACCATCTTAAGGTATTTAAAATAACAGAAGAAAGCCCAAAGAATGAAAAGATCCACTAAGATTACAACTTAAGAATGTTGATAATTGTTATTATCAAAAAGTTTTAGTTAAGAGAGAAGCCAGCAGTCAAAAAAACACTTCACCGTTCTAAAAAACAATTTCAATCTTTATAATTTAATACGCATGCACCACAATCCAAGATTACGTTGTCTTGATCAGGAATACTATATACCACACTATTTTTTTCTTTGGGAAGGAACTATATCTTATTTTATTAATTATAGATGAAAATGTGCTCTTCATATGTTCAGTGCCTTTCTTGTGTAAGCAATCCTTTAACAAAAAATCCTGAAAAAAACCCTATATAGACCAACATGTCTCAACCTCAACATTGTTAAGACATGTGAACCAGAGGTGAAATTCAGCAGATTCTAGAAGGTTCACTAGAACTGATAGTAAATTTTCTAAGCAATTTGGAGAACTGGTTGTTAGACGAAATCTCCTTTTGTTTTTTTCCCACTTTACAGGGTTAATCCTGCAAGGAAGGCAGGAAAAAAACAATTCTGGTGTTGTTTCTACCCTAATCTTTATTGTCCTGCTTACAGAAACTGCCCACCCAGTCACATGACACCCCTCAGCCATGCCCACCAAGCCACGCCCAATAGTAAAAAAAAATTGAATTACACCACTGATGTGAACTTCCCAAAATCCCCAGCATGCTGCCCAGGGAATTCCAGGAGTTGACGTCCACACATCTTAATGTTGCTGAGATTGAGAAAATCTGATGAACTATCATTCTTAATCAAAGTGTTAACAGTTATCACTTTTTCCTGTGATCAACAGACACATGCGTTTGAAGAAATCCGCACAGCCTTTCTGCAGTCTGGTTTGCTTAAACTGTTGGTGAAGAAGTGTAGCAAAGGAACAGGCTTCAGTAAGACTTGGCTTCTGAGAGACTTGGAGGTAACATAACAATGCATTTAAGCAGTTGGGCAAGTTCTTCCCTACATACTCAGTTATTTGATTTATTCTGTACATCAGCAATTCCTTCTGATTCTTGCAGTTTTGTGTTCTTCATCATTGCAATCACTCTAATGGTACTTCAGCTAAGAAATGTTAAATGGATGTGTTGCTAGCCTTTTTTGCTCCGGACTGGAATGATGTACACACAGCAAACCTAAACAGAATGCAAATGAATTGGGAGAGTGGGGTTGGCTGGAGACTTTGTGAGTCTGTTATGGATTACATATGGCAAAACTTTGAGACAGCCCTTTTGAGAATAAGATTTCCATAGCACAATTGTTCATTTCATCATTTACCGATATATTATTACTGATGTTGATGCTTTATTGATCAACTACTAAAATCTGAGAGCATGGCTAAAAGCTAAAGAGGAAGCAGCCTTACAGAAGAGAAGCAGATCTGGTCTCTAATTTGCCCTGTAACTTGAGTGGCTTTCCAATGGAATTTAAGTTGCACCTTGTCTTTGTCCTTGCAGATCTTGTCGGTCATGCTTTATTCTTCAAAAAAGGAATTAAACTCCATGGTTGAGCAGAAGGACTTAGAATTCAATGAGCGAGATCATGAGCAAGCTTCAAATGAGTCTGTTGACACCTCTCATGCTGAGCAGAATAGGCTTGACCCACTGGAGGGTTTGGATGAAACCACCAAAATATGCTTCCTGGTACTGTTTTTTCATGTGCAATGGATGGGGTGGGGACAGAGCTTCAGTTGTTCTCAAAAGCACAGCATGTCCACTTGTGTTGCACTGTGCATGTTGTTTGAAGTTCTCTTGAGACAAAGAAGGGATTGGCAAAAGGCAGGCCTAAGAATAGAAGCAGAAGGTTCAGATTATAGTGTTTCATTCGGGGAGAAAGCTAACTGATATAGAAATCAAGGTGTGCAGCCATACAGTATCTGTCCCTGAAGTTATATTCCAATTCATCATCTCTGTTTCCACGTTCAATGTCAGTTTGTCCCAAAATCCAGATAAAAAGTCATTTTCGCGTGTTACAGTGGGAAAAAAATACAAGACCCAATTATGCCCGAATGATCAATAGATTAGGCGTACTATCAGTTTCATGGACTTTAGCCAACTTTGAACATATACATGGTTAGCCTCCGAAGTGGACTCCAGTCCATGTCAAACTTTTTCTTGAACGGATCTATCTTATCTATTTGAGGTAATACGAGGCTGATGTTTTGAGTGTTTTTACTTCTTTGCTGTTTTCTGTGAAAGTTAATGTAATTAATTGATAGAAATTGCATTTGACACTTCCACCCTTTGCAGCAGATCTTATCTATCCAGCCAGTATAATGACTGTATGAGATGGGGGTAGGGTATTTGTGTATTGTGGATGCCTATCATAGTAATCCAGATTCAAATGTTGACTCTACCATTGCAATATTTCCACAATGGTTTTTAGGGGCATAGAAAAAAAAAAGATGGGTTTTTGGTGTTCACTGACAATGAATTGTGGTAAAAAATATTTGCAAATTAAAAAAAAAAACAACCAAACCAAAACCAAGAACTCAACAATTCAGCCCCGAGCTACATTGTCTACTATTAGAAAGTATTTTTCCTTCTTCTCACCTAATCAGAGTTCAAACTATTTTCAGATGACACATGATGCTCTTGATGCACCTCTACACATTCTTCGAGCTATGTATGAATTGCATATGAAAAGGACAGATTCTTTCTTCCTAGAGGTTCAGAAGAGGTAAGAGAAATTCCAAACCCGACTTGGAATGAAACGTTGTGTATCCATAGTGACTTCATTAATCTATTAATCAAGAATACCTAAAGAGGGAACTAACAGATGGCCAAGAGTTTATTTTTAACAACTGCAGATATTGTGCAATGGGCCAGGGGGGTTACTTGTATTTCTAAATGAGTTATTGGTAATTTTGAGGAAGAGAAGAGTACCATTTCAAAGGACAGCTTTCTTGTTGGCCAGGTTTTAGTGAGGAGAAGTATTTACTGTGTAAGAAACATTCCATCATGGTCTTGCTCATTTACAAGATACCTTTATGCTATAATCTGTTAGTAAAACAGCCATTTCCAAGCTGTTATCCTTCTTGCTATAAATCATGGTAATTAGAGCCCAGCACATCCACAGATTTTCTGACCTTAGAGACAGAGAGAGGATACATTACTTGCAGTTGTCTTGTCTTTGAAAACATGCTTATAATTGCAAATTAAAAGTGTAAGATAAAAGATAACTTAAATTGCATGGAACCATGGACAAGGTATTTAGAAACAAAGAAAGCCACATGACCATATAAAGTAGCACTTGATGGGATGAAAAAAGTGGTTTTAAATGTAGAAATTGCTCAGCTCGAAGGTACTGTCTTTAAATTTGGACAATATTTGTGTGCATATTCTTAAAGATTTGATGGAGAAGTACTTACCATGGATGAAAGGATTCGTACATTGGCTCAAAAATGGCAACCCAGTAAGCGTTTACGCACAGAAGAGCAGAATTCCAAAGCCCTGGATACAGATATGATCATTGTGCCATGTTTGGTGAGTGTACTTTTTATGCAAAGCATTTTTTTTACTTTGTTCCATTTATGTAGTAATATCTACCAATAATTCCATCAAATGTGATCATTAACCATATTAGCTGGAACGGATTAGAATTGTAGTCTAAGCATCTGGAAGGACAGAGGCATTGAGAAATGCTTGTTGATTGCAATGCACACTGAACTAATATTGCTATTCCTCAATCATTCATTGGCATAGCTGCGAGATATTTGGGAAAGTAGAGATTTAAGACATCTAGAGGATATTAAACTAGAAACACACAAGAAATATGACATGTCTGCAGTATCAAACCTTTACATTCAGAATGTACTCTAGAATGTTAATGCACTTTTAAATGCTAGTGTTGATTTTGGAGAGTGTAGTCTTCAACATACGTCCGGTCAGTCAGGTGTAGGTAATTAGCTGATTCAGTATGGTGTACCATTCAGGATTTTAGATGTGGATAAGCAAGACTTGAGTTCCAATCTACACTTAATCATAAAGACCCCTTACAGTTTCTATTACTAACTGTTATAAAAAGAAATCACGCAGTACGTGGGCAGCATCCAAAAGCAAGGTAGATTTTGAAATGAGACAATTTCCCATCGACTGAGACTCCTTTTATGTTACAGTCCAAGCCTGCTCCCTGCAGCAAAGCCACCGAAGAATCCAACCCAGTGACCCAGAAACTCATCACCAACACAGAAAGTGACCTCCAACTCAGCTACGCCAAGCAACGACGCACCAAAAGTTCTGTCCTCCTGCATAAGGAGTTGGACTCCAGGAGCAAGAAAACTGTGCGGGGTTACCTCTACCGAGTCAATGAAGCTACTGCTGTCCTCTATGCCAGGCATGTCCTCGCTTTGTTGTTGGCTGAGTGGCCTGATGGTGTAGCAATAAGCGAGGAGATGTTAGATCTCAGTGGCCCAGCACACATGACATATATCTTGGACATGCTGTTGCAGCTAGAGGAAAAACAGCTGTGCGAAAAGGTAATGCCTTGTTTTATCCCAGTGATTTGGGAGTGAACCAGGAAAAGTAGCTTGACACTAGCAGACAAATCAGAACATCAGTCGGTCCCAAGCAACAAATGCAACTCACTTGTTTTCTTTTGTTTTCTTTGGGACAATTTTGTTTTTAATACACTAGAAGACAATATTTTAGTCTTTTATTCAAGCTGGATTTCAAGAGGAAAAAAGAGAAATAGAATATTCCCATTTTCCTCGTTCCATTTTTTTTCCTTTTCTTGTTACCTGACTATCTCAGCTGCATAATCAGATTATCCAGGAAGAGTGTATGAAGTTCATGACAGAAGAGATCAGATGTAGAATGTCTGTAAGAAATTGTAAAGCGCTTACTTGGCAAGTAGAATATCATAGTTCAGTCTCAAATAAAGCGATCCTGGAATGCATGAGTATTTGGATAACTACTAGTAAGTGGAATTGGGCTCGGTGGACAATAGCTGCCTTATTTTCTCAGGGAGAAGGCATGCTTCCTGTTTTGAGCATAACTGATGTTACTGGAGCAGTCCATTAATACTTACAAAGAAAATTCCTTTAGATGATCAGAGTTTTGACCTGTAGAAATGTAGTTACAAGGTCTTTGGCTTCCACGTAGAGACCATCTCCTTCCTCCTAGTTTTCTTCTTTAAACTGGAAAAAAGGTTTGAAATTGCTTCTTAATCTTGTTAAGAATTATCTCTAATTAGTCTTGTTTATACTTAAATCTGGGAATTCATTGCAAAGGAGAAATAGTGTATATCAATAATCAGTACTCTACCAGTAATCAGTAAGAGTAAGTTCTTTTCTCAGTTTTAGACCTCAGGGTCTTGGGTAAAAGCAGACAAGGGCCATCCACTGTCTCTCTGTTTCTTCTCTTACTTTACCGTTCTTGTTTCATTATCGCACCCATCTGTGTTTTTTATTGATACCAAATTTAACTTTAACCAACATTTATTTTGTGAATCATTTTTGAGCCGTCATTCCCCCACCTTGATCTTTCCTACAGATTCTACTGAAAGTGCTCCGTGGATGCAGTGGAACCATGCTAGCAAAGATGGCACTTACAGCCTGTCAGTTCATGGAGGAGCCTGGGATGGCGGTCCAAGTGCGCGAGTCCAAGCATCCTTACAACAATAATACAAACTTTGAGGTACTATGCTTAGTAGTCTTGACGCCAGGTGAGCAAAATGTCAGTCATGCTTGCTTTGGCAGTTCCAAATGAAAAAGACCATCCATCTCATATTGTTCCGTTTTATCAAAAAGGTGGCTATGGTCAACTTAGTTAAATGCCTTACTGCAGACTAGATACAAGACTACCAAAGAAGAAATGGCGGACTGAAGACAGTGCCGCAAAAAGTAAAGTTGATGACTGAAATGAAATGAAGAGCTGGCGAATAGTCTCACTCTTTGATAATACATCTCTAGACTAGGAGAAAACATGAGATTATTCACAAGTGCTGCAGACTGTTGTTCCTCACAAGGAGACTGCGAGAAAGCAGTCTTTGGCAGGTTTAGAGCTCTGGGAGATGAGGGATCGGCCATTTTCCTCAAACTCTGGTTGGTACCTTTGAAAGGACAGTAGATTTGTATGCTTCTTTTTCTACGCACTTTCGGAAATTACTTATTAACTGCTGTTCAGCTTTTAGGAATTTTTGGATTGATAAGTTTTACAGCACCAGATGGATTTTCTTTAATCCTTAGTGAAAGAAGTTTGAAATACAAAGTTAAGGGTTTTAAAAAATTGTTTGGAATAAACAACAAAAGGATGATTTAAATTTTGATTTTAGAAAGTTACAAATGGGTTAAGAGTCCAGATAAGATATTTCAATCTTGTCTTGAAATAAGATTTTCGTATTGATTATAAGGAGTCCTTCCCATTAGAAAATTGTTTTTTTTAACTCTTAAAAACTTCTATAATAAAATAAGATTTTAAAAATTAGACTAGAAGGAAGTAAAGATTATAATTAAAGGAGAACAACATTTAAATTTGATTCTGATGAGATTGAGACTGATTTGAAAGCAAATTTTAAAATGCCAGGCAACATGTTAAATTGGGCATACAAAAGAAACCATCTTAATAATTGAAAGGGATATACAAATAACAAATCAATAATAACCTGGATATTTTTTAATATTGGATTTTACATAAAGACTTGTTAAAGCTTTGAAGAATTTTGTCAGAAATGACAAAAAATGAAAAGAAATCAAGTCCTGGGACACTATTTGAAAGGACTAAAGATCAAGATTGTTAAGGGGAAAAGCAAGGATTATACAGTTGTTTTGATCAAGGGTTGCCAAAAACAACATATTATTATTTCTGGTAACCCTTAATGGACTTTTACTGACCTCCGGATAGAAATGACGAGGCTTTAGGAATTTACTTATACATAACAGATGGAATTTGGGAAGAGATCATTTATGTTTTAAAAGAAGATGATAAGTTGCTAAAATTATTTGACAAAGTTCATCATAGACACTTCCTTGATAGAAGGAAACAATAGGTATGGATGGCCTTACTACCAGATGAATTCACAACTAGTTGAATAATTGTACGATACATGGCCCTTAATGCATCTATGTCTACAAAGAAGGAAGTAGCTCAGGGATCTGTCCTAGGCCCCGTGCTCTTCAACAAGGAGGTAGAGAGGATGCTCATCAGATTTGCAGATGATACAAAAATGGAAGTAATTGCTAATCCCTCAGAAGACAGGTTTTAGGTTCAAAGGAGTGTTGATAGACTTGAACATTTATTTTTTGATTCATTTTGTATGTATTAAATTTTTATACCATCCATCTCCCCTAGAAGATGACTGTATGCCAGTGGTCCTCAATCTTTCCAGTTTGGCAGACCAGTGGGGGAGTGGGAAGAGAGGGGATGGTTCCGTGTGAGTAGCAGGCATGTGCATGAGCACGTGCAACTCCATTTGTGCAAGCAATTCATTTAAGGGGAAAATCAGGAGGACTGGCAGAAAGTGGATCAGGATAGCACCTGAGCTTTGGTGTGAGGTTAAAAACATCAGACACCAAAACTCCTTAAAAGAATGGTGAAATAAATAAAAGTATTTATTTAAAAATGTTTGATTCTGCATTCAAAAGTAACTCTGCAGGAATCGAAATACTTAAGCTTTAGCTTTTGGTGAGTGGTTAGATAGACCCATACAACTTTACCTAGGGCCAAATGGTTTTGCTGGGCTGCATGCTCTTCTTCATGGACTAGGAAAGGATGCCTTTTGCAACCTACCAATCATAAGAAAAAATGTTTTAATTCTCCTTGCATCAGAGGCATGAAACTATCGAACCTCCACAATTATTTCCCCATTTTTGAGCTGTAGGATCCCACCAGGTTTTCTTTAGTCATTTTGGTTGATTGGCTTCTACCCATTTGATTCATGTTGGTATGGGACTGTGGAACACCACTAATATGCCTACATTCTTTTATCCACAGGATAAAGTTCATATCCCTGGTGCTATCTACCTCTCAGTCAAATTTGACTCTCAGTGTAATACCGAAGAGGGATGTGATGAGTTGGTCATAGCTAGCAGCTGTGACTTCATCCATGATCGACATACATTCAGTGGGCCTCCTCATAAATGGACTGATTTTGAACTTCCAGGTAAACTACGAAAGATTTCTTTAGGAAGCCAATTATCCTTTATTTTTAAGAGCCATGTCAGAAGTAACAGAATAACAGAATTGGAAGGGACCTTGGAGGTCTTCTAGTCTATCCCCTCTCAGGCAGGAGACCCTATACCATTCCAGACAAGTGGCTGTCCAGTCTCTTCTTAAAAGTCTCCAGTGATGGAGCACTGACAACTTCTAGAGAGGCAAGCTGTTCCACTGGTTAATTCTTCTCACTGTTAGGGAATTTCTCCTTAGTTCTAGTTTGTTTCTCTCCTTGATTAGTTTCCATCCATTGTTTCTTGTCTTACCTTTCGGTGCTTTGGAAAATAAGTACTGAGAGTTTTGGGCCCAGTGGACACATACTGAAATTTTGAAAGGATGCTATGACAATTTTTAGAAAATGGTTACTACACTGGGCATGGAAAGTCAAAAACATTCATGTATCAGATATTAATTGGTGAGATTATTTTCTGCCACCTCTAGAAGCTCCCAGATGCTCTTAACTATCACAACTGACCTTTGTCTTTTGAGAAGCAAGTGGACACTCTTTCAAACAAAATACTAAGTAGTATACACTCACTGCTTATAATTTCTAAGAGTGCCTCTGAAATGCTTGTAAGAACTCAAAAGCCATCTATAGGAATTAGTTTTTGCCAGAAATGTCCTTTCCTGATAATGGGTTCATTTAACAACCATATTTTATTTGATGTATACCCTGTTCTACCTCTTTATTCCCTTGTTTGTTGGCAGAATTGGGGAATTGGGGAATTTTCTCCTTGTTTCCATACTAGTGCTAGTCTGATTTCTATCATGATAAGATGGGAATCCTGATAAAGTCTGTCTTTATTTATTTATTAATTTAATTTATATACCGCCCCCTCTCCCAAAGGGACTCGGGGTGGTGCACAGCCATTAAAAACATACAAGGTAATTAAAATCAAATTAAAACAACTAGATTAAGGCCAGTTAATTTAAAAACAGTTAAGAAGTTTAAAAATGCATTTAATCAAAAACCCCATTCCATTAAAAAATCAGTTAAATATAATTTAAAATTCAGTTAAAATTAAATTAAGATAAACCCTAAGGGGGTTTATAAGTGCAGAAGAATTGCTGCTTGTTTTATTTACAAATGCTGTTTTACTGCATCTCTGTAAACCAAGGGGGCGGGAAAGTAGGCCTTTCAGATTATGGAGACAATGCGGTTTTTAACTTTTACTAAATATTCCTACGCTTGCTTTAGCGGTTACTAGATGCTACGGAGCCTATTAAATGGCTTAAATGGCTGATTTGAGTGTTGTCGCCAAGCCCAGGAGAGGGGGGAGGTTTTATTTTATTTTTTGCATTTTTATTTTTTCTACATTGTGTTTTTATTTGCCACTTTATTTGTCACTTAGAGTCACTGTGAGCTAGTAGGTGGCTATATGTGAGCAAGTTTACTAAAATAAATAAATAAATAAATCTTCATTATTAATTTTAAACCCATCATCTTAATTAATTCCAATAAATGAAGGAACTTTTTTTTTAAAATAAACTATATAAAGCATTTTTAATACAAATTCTTGAGTCTCCCTCCTGCAGGTGTATGAAAGAAAAAGGGAAGCCTTGTCAAAAAGGTCACTTCAGGTTGTGTGAGAGAATCTTTCCTTCTTATTTGACAGGAGATACGCTGTACTACCGATTCACCACTGACATGAGCAATACTGAATGGGGTTACAAATTTACAGTAACAGCTGGCCACCTAGGGAGATTCCAAACAGGTCAGTACTGCTTAGGTCGCATCTTGTATTATTGCTTAGTGGGTATCTTTTGTGTAGGGATACTAAATAAAATAATAAATATGTACGTTGAAAACTTAAGAAGATCTAATTCAGTCTCCTTCCAACAACATTGAGAGTGATCGTCCAACACATCTAGATAGGGGAAGTCACAATGCTGCCTTACAACAAATGAAAGTTATTGTATTATCTATCTTGATTATTTTAACTTTAAGAAACTGCTTTTCTAATCTTAATTATACTGTATGTTTTTCTTAAGCTCTGTATACCAGCTTAGTTACGAATTTTTCTATGGATAAGAATATAGGATTCTTAGGTCTGGGTTTAGGTCTGTTCGGGTCTTTGCCCATGTAAGTTTGAGAATATCTTTGCAACGTTTCGACGAGGTCCCACTCGCCATCTTCAGGCTGGTGCCTTCTGCTTCATGCCAGAGCAAGCAGTCTGCTTACTCTGGCACGAAGCAGAAGGCACCAACCTGAAGATAGCGAGTGGGACCTCACCAAAATGTTGCGAAGATATTCTCAAACTTACACAGGCAAAGACCCGAACAGACCTAGACCTGCATACCTGCACCCGTGAAAATCTACAAAAACGAATATAGGATTAATTGAAGAGAAGAATACAGTGACTTAAAAGAACACATAGATTATGCCCTGTGCTTATCTTGAATTTCAGGCTTTGAGATCTTGAAGCAAATGCTGTCAGAGGAAAAGGTAATTCCTCATATTCCACTTGTGAAAGTTTGGGAATGGCAGGTGGGCGTGGCCTGCAGGCAAATTGGACACCAACGATTGAAAGCCGTCCACTTGCTCTTGAAGATCATACAGTGCAGCAGTGAGAGGTATATTTTCTGATCCCGCCTTTGTTTCTCTTGAGGGAGCGCCTAGCTCTTGTGTTTCAGCAGAAAATGCATAATCCACACTACTACTGTATTTTGTGTCATCTTATGACTTTTGAGGGCTATGTTATTTTCATTTTAAACCCTTTGTTTAAGTTCTCAGTTGGAATTGAGAGTGTAAAAACTTGAGTTCTCTCCGTCCCAAAATAGCGCTCCGTCCAAATAGTTTTGGCTCACAAGTGCTTACTTAGCTTTGTTCATACTTCCTTTTTCATAAATATTGACCTGTTTGTTTTTCCAGTGAATCCAGAGGTACATCCCTCCCAACCATTCTCAAGGCAGCACTTAAATTTCTTCTGAAGCCTCTACGGCAGAGGTGTTCCAACTTTGCAACTTTAAGACTTGTGGACTTCAACTCCCAGAATTCCCCAGCCAGCATGGCTGGTTGGGAAATTCTGGAACTTGAAGTCCACAAATCTTAAAGTTGGTAAGGATGGACAGCCCTGCTCTAAAAGGGATAGTCTCTTCTCCCAGTTGTTGGCTTGCCTCACTCCAGAAACAGTGCTCAACTGTGAACTCTGTGGGTTATTCATGTGACCAGAACAGCCAGAACTTTCCCCCCTCTCTTCTGTTCCTTTTTCCTTTAACTTGGCATAGGTGCCATGGTCAGCAGGCTCATGTAACTTAATCCCTCAGAGCAGTGTTTCTCAACCTTGGCGACTTTAAGATGTTTGGATTTCAACTCCCAGAATTCCCCAGCCAGCTTTGCGTCTTTATTAATTATGCCCCGCTTGAAGCTTTGCTGGCTGGGGAATTCTGGAGTTGAAGTCCAAACATCTTAAAGTCGCCAAGGTTGAGAAACACTGCCTCAGAGGATCACTGCAGTGGCTGAGGCCAAGTATTGAGCAACAGTACTCCCCCTCATCTCACCATGGTATTCCTTTCTATGTTTCCCCAAGAGGAAAGAAGAACATTGGAAATATTGCCTTGGGTTGCCAGCTGGCCCAAGTCACAAAGACTTTGGGGACAGAGTGAAATACCACCAGTCCACAGCTCAGACTGAGATTCCCCCCACCACCACAGTGAACAAGCACCATCCTGCCACACTTGTGGGGGGATTCTTGCCTGCATCCAATGTAAGGAGAGACTTACGTTCATCATCTCAATTATCACCTGGTCAGGTGCAGAACCAGATAGCAAGGAAGCAAGGAAGTAGAATTATCCTTAGATAAGGAACATGACCGGCAATTAATCCCCAGGTCCACTAGGCTTGGTCAGAAAGCAAGGTTGTTGTTTTTTTTCAACTATTCAGGAACAACTAGACATCAGTAGGCTTGAAAGACTCAAAATCATTTGGCCCTTCAGATGCCCCAAAGGTTGTAGCCAGAAAAATAGGCAGGCACCTCAGGATTCCATCCCTATTTGCAGCCAGTTATGTGTGGTTTTCTCACCTCGGTGCCTTATTCTTCTGCTCTTTTTCTAGCTTTGCATTCTAACACTGAGGAAAGTATTTTTTCCTTCGAGAAGAAATCTTGAGCCCTGCTTTCATAACAAGTGGGCAGAAGATGCCTACTATCAGTTGCCCCAGCTCCATTGTGGAAAATGAACACTTAACATTGTAACTTTTTAACGTGGTTGTGTGCAAAGCTAATACTTGGGTTTCTAAGAACTACAGCAATAAAATGGCATTCAAAATAGTAACTTGAGAAATTTGTACGCGTAGGTAAAACAGCGGTTAGCGGTCATGCCATTTGCGGGGCGGTGTCTTTCATGCTAATTCTAACACACTTTTTTTTTTTTCTCCCCAGGGACTGTGATCTTACTTTGCTGAAGCCACTGTGGCATCTTTTCAGCCACATGGAAAAAAACATGAAGTATGAAGTGACTAAGCCAGGGGTCCTTCTTCCGCTCCACCGGGCACTCACTGAACTTTTCTTTGTTGCTGAGAGCAGAGTTAGTGTAAGTCATTTGCTTTTCTTCGTTTTGCAGACCACAAGTGTATGTTCCTATATTTTGCTTACGAGCCTCACTTTTTCTGTTTGCAGGAACTTGGGTCTCTGCAGGATTACTTGCTTGCCTTAAATACGGAAGACCATCTCTACCACTGTACAGCCCAGGTAGGACAGCCTGTTCCTTCTGTTCTAAAGTTCCTCTCCATATGCGCGGAGTACCTGGAAGAGTTGAAATAAATTTGAAACTAGAACAGTGTGAAGTCCTTCGGAATGACACCAGGCCAATGAAATCAGAGACATTGCTCCCAAAATTAGCTCGAACGCTGTAGTGTTTATTCTGTCATGTTCTAAATCTGCTTTCTCTTACTGGGGAAAGCTGGCTTTGAAATTCAAATTAACATGCTGAATTGAACCTGAATTGAACTTAACAGCCAGCCAGCCAGTGGCATTTCCCAATAGTAAACTTTTAAATAGTGCTTTTAACCATCTTTCTGCCTTTTTTTAATTGTTGGTATGTTTTTTTGTTTGTTTTAACAGGCCCTGAAAAACATTGCTGCTATTAGTCTTGCCATTAACTATCCCAACAAATCAACAAGTCCCTGGAATGTCTAGGAATGTCTTTCGCTGCTCAGAACAACTTAGTTCTTGTCCAGAGGAACTTTGGTGCAGGCGTTTTCGCTCGGTTCACCAATCAGAGAAAGGCAGAGGCCCCTCCTGCTTCAGTGTATGTGCACTCTGCAGACAGCCAGACAGCCAGCCAACCTTCCTTCTTCCCTAACCTAGATCCCGTGAGAGCAAAAGCGCTCATCTGGGGAAATGGGGAAAATTCCCTGGAGCACTTCTGGTGCCATGAAGAGTTATGTATGCACTTCATATCTCTGGAACAGTATTCACCCCTCTGAATCTTGGAAGGAAAAAAAAGGCAGGGAAGAGGGGATGAAGTTCCCCAAAAGAAGGAGAACTCAGGTCATCTTCTGGCTGTCATCGCATCCTTCGGTCATCCTGGGCACCCTCTCCCCAAAAAGGCTAATGAGCAAATGAACTGGAATTAGCCAGTAGCCGCCTGCAAATGCCTGAATGTGGATGGAAGAAGCAAGATATTTAAGAGGGTTCTGCATGGCAGAAAACTGAATTGCTGCCTTACACCCTTTTTTTCTTTCAAGATGTGAGCTCCTTTCCTAGCAAAGGGGCAGCTTCCAGGATCCAGATCATTTCCTACAACTTAGCAAAAAGAAATAATGTGTTTTCTGGGAAGAGCAGGGTAGATTTTTGTGGGCGGTTATGGAATGATTGCGTTGGGAGTTCAAATTCCTGGAGATGTCATACAGTAAAAATTCTCGTGGCCTGGAATTTACAGTATTTACTCATCAGAAGGCAAGAGAAAGGAAGGGGTTTTTTTCCCCCCAATAAGATCACATTGAGAAGAGAGGGGGAGTGCCACAGGGTTTTTTTTTTTTTCTCCCACAAGATCCCACAAGAATACTGTGATGTAGAAAAAGTGAACTCTTCACCTTGCTTTTCATAACAGTAGCCACAGAGCTCCTTCTGAATTGGGAAGGCATAAGATCTCAAATATGAAATGCATAGGCTTTAATTTCTCACCTCAGGAGGGAAAGTAGCTGTGCAGGGTAGGGGAGATTTTGTTGTTTTGTTTGTTGTCCTCTCCCAGGACAACTGCATGGAAAGCTAGGTGCTTCTATGTGGAAACCATATATTGCCAGCTGTATATTTATATTCTTATCAAGCTTGCCAGTCATCCGTTGTGCTTCAGTATGTCTTTCAGGACTTTCAGAATCCAGGGAAAACGCACCTGGAGGATCTGAACATTGTGAGGGCAAATCAGTGTAGGGAAACACATCAAATATATTGCTCCTTGCTGAAGCATTTAAAAAAAAACAGTGTTTTCTTTATAAAATGCCTTTTTAAAAAGTGAAAGAAAGAAATTCAATGTTTCTCAATCTTAGCAACTTTCAGATGTTCAGACTTCAACTCCCAGAATCCCCCAGACAACAAGGCTGGCTGGGGAATTCTGAGAGTTGAAGTCCACACATCTTAAAAGTTGCTCAAGTTGCAAAACTCCATGCTAGATATAACTGCTGAATGTGATGCTGGGTGCTTGCATATTGGTCTTCATGATTGTGCCAAGGGGCTGGAGCTTTCCTGGCTTAAGCAATACACGATAGGAAAAGTGGAGAATGCTTGACTGTTTACAATGGCAAATGTCAATCAGTGTAGAAAAAAACCCAACTCTCTTCTCTCTCATCTCTCTTCAAGAGCAGAAGCCATAACCAGCACAATCAGCTTTTGGCCAGGATGCATTCTCTCACACAATCAGATTTTCTATATAAAGCATCAACCACAGGAGGTGACCTCTGTTGTAGCAAAGATATCTATTGTCTTCCGAGCTGTATGTTGAGATAAGCTGTGGATCAGGTGCAGCCAGATGAGAAGCATTTTCTGAAGGCCATTTCAATGATAGTTGTATCCAAAGAGGCCAAAAATCCATTTTGAGAGCAATGTTGCTCCTTTTTTAAAAAAGAAAAAAAAAAAGCCCATCACAACTTTTAAAAAAGACAGGATCTTTTGATGGATACCTTGTTAAAAGGGAAAAGGAACTCATGACAACTGGAGTTCCCGCTTATTTTTCTCTCTCCTCTAAAACAAACTTGCAAATTTTATTCATGGGATGTAGCATGACCCCAAGACCTGTAATCAACAGCGTCATGGTTTCAATTCCTCCTGTTTCTGTTTAGCTTATAATGTGTCTCTTTCTACATAATCATATGAATATTGAAAAGAAAGGAACTGTTACCTTGCATATTGCTTTTCCTATGACCAATAAGAATTTTGAAGCTAGAAAAGATTTGAGTCCCTCTTTTGTTCTGACCTCTGTACAAGGAATTTACTGGGTCACCGCTGAGCATGAACATAAATCATTGCCTTACACTGATTGCTCTCTTCATTTCTTATTTTTCTCACAGGGAAGAATTATGGCCTTTGTTTTAGCTAAGCGTGAAAGATGCACATTATACATTGAATTTAAGACAGTTAATTAACATATTAACATTGCAGTTAATATCTGTAGTAGTTTCAAATGAATGCAAAACCTAAGATTTGAAAGGTGAATGGGGAGAAGAAAACAAGAAACGTGCCTACAAGTGATTTATTGTGTATCTTAAATTGCATCCAACATATCAAGAGACTATTACCATTCTAATGCAACTTTATTTTCCCAACATAAAACTTAAATGTTAGTAGTCATTAATTTTCTTACATGCTTTTTTTTTGGGTGTGGGGGGAGGGGGGGTTCAGGAAAAAAATATTATTTTGGTTGGGGGACGGTAGTCTGTTTTGGTTTAACATAATTAAAAATCAACTTCTTAGATTTATTCCTGTTTGGCTTAATATGTATTTAAAAAGTTATAAATGCGATGAATATATACAAATGAAGAGATATATTGTAAAAAATTATATTAAAAATGGAAGTACCAAATATGTGACTGATCATTATGTAAACGTATTTGTTGACAATCAACCAAAGTGTTTGAATTGTAGGAATTTCAAATAAATGTTTTTGGACTACCAGAGCTTTGAGTGTAGCATCCTTCTCCAACCTGATGCCTTCTAGGTGTGTTGAATTAACTCCTATGTTCCCCATCCAAATGTGATGGGAAGTATATCTCAACGTATTTAGAGGGCATCAGGATTGGAAAGGTTAGTCTATACAGAACTGCTTTATTCTTTCATTCTCCTCCATTGACATTTTCTGACCTTCTCCTGTAGATTGTGCTCCACTTTTTCAGTGTGTTAGGACTAGGATCCCCATCTAGAATTTCCAGCTACTCTAGGTTGGTTGGTTTCCAAGAATACAGTGTATAATTCCAGCAGGATCACCAAAAGCATGAAGGTGGTGCCAACTGCCCAGTTAAATAGGCACATATATCTGATGAGAGCAGTATTATAGGAAAATGCTGAAGACAGGTGATCACTTTAGTAACAACAGAAAAGACAGTCATACTGTCTGGGAGGAAACAATGATAAACTATTCCTGCACCTTACCAAGAAAGGCAGATGGACAGACAATATAAAAGGTGATGGACAGTATAATGCCAGATGATAGACTTCTTGGGTCACATGGCATTATTACTACTGAGGAGGAACTGAATCTTTTTACTAGTATGTATGACAACTACATTAAAGCCTTTTGGGTTGTGATGTTGCCATACCCAAAAAAAAAAGCTGCAGACTTAACATGGAAACGTGGAAAATAAGAAACATGAACATGGGAAATCTCAACACGTTGAAAGATTAAAGGAATCAACTACGCAGTAACATCTTGAGTGTCAGAAAAATTGAAATGGACTAGAATCGGAAACGGCAGAAACAGTATTTGGATGCAGTGCAGTCAGTCAACACATAACATCAATTAGATTTCACAGTCAGTCCCTTAATTCAGCAGTTCTCAAGCTTACCAACTTTTAAGATGAATGGGCTTCAATTCCCGGAATTCTCCAACACATCATAAAAGTTCACAACGCTGAGAAACCCTGCTTCAGTGGGATTATTATCCAGGTTTATGCTCCAAGAGATGTAGAACAGGAGGCTGACAAATTTCATAGTCACATTTAGTCTGAAATTTGTAGTCTAAACAATGCAAGCAGGACGTGCAGTGGTAGTTGGAAATTGGAATGCTGAAGTGGGACAATATGGCCTAAGTAACAGAAATGAAGCAAGATAATGACCGTTTCAAGCAATCCAATAATATCTTCATTACTAATGAACATTTTTCAAACAACATGGATATCCCAAGATGAAGCACATCGAATCAGACTGACTGTATTATTGATAACAAGGATGTGGAAGTGTTCAGTTAACTGGGCTGACTGGAATGGATCATGAACTGCTCAGCTGCAAGTTCCAAATGAAGCTGAAGCCAAAGAACAAAGTCTGTGAGTTTCCACAATAAGATCTTGCGTGTTATGTTCATCATTTTCAAAGAGAAACTCTGAATCACTTTGAAATCCTGATCCTCATTGATAGGGAACCAGATAGGAAAAAGCGTCTGCCAAAGATCAGGAAAAAGAAAAGTTGGATATCAGAACAAACAGTGGAAAGTGCAAAGCAGAGAAGCCAAAGCCAAAAAGATAAAGATCTTGGGAAGGAACCTAACAAAGAATTTTCAGAGCGAGACAAGAAGCAGTGTTATAATTAAATTGTAAAGATATCAAAGATGAAAACAAACACAGAAAAACAAGGAGAGTTTTCCCAAACATCTCCAAATTCAGAATCATAGGGCTGGAAGGGGTGTTAGAGGTCTTCTAATCCAACCCCCTACCCAAGGCAAGAGTCCTTATACCATCCTTTGCACCAATTATGCAAATAGTTGGACAATATTTTCATGAAAACCTCCAGCAATGGAGCATCAGTAACATTAGTAACCTGTACTATGCTGTACACTATAATGTACACTGAGAGCCTATGCACCGAAGACAAATTCCTTGTGTGTCCAATCACACTTGGCCAATAAAGAATTCTATTCTATTCTATGCTGGTGACATTAACTGAATTAACTGAAAAAGCAGATGATCTTCAAGTCCTAATAATGAAAGTCAACAGGCACAGCAGTGGTGGAATTCAAATTTTTTTACTACCGATTCTGTGGGTGTGGCTGGGGGGGGGGGTCATGTGACTGGGTGGGCAGTTTCTGTAAGCAGGGCAATAAAAGATTAGGCAACAACTCCAGAATATTTCTTTCCTGCCTTCCTTACAGAATTAACCCTGTAAAGTGGGAAAAAACAAAAGGAGATTTCTTCTAATAATCGGTTCTCTGAACTGCTTAGAAGTTTTACTACCAGTTCTAGCGAACCTGCTGAATTTCACCTCTGAGACACAGTGAAAAAATTGAGCTAAGGGTAAATATGAAGACAGTCAAATTAATAATACTAGGTAAATCCTTAAAAAGGAGGGGTCTCTCTCTCTGAGCTTGCTTGTTTTGTTGCAGACATTTCATTATACAAACTAGGTAACACCATCAGACTAGCAGCTCAGAGAGCACCAAGGACCCCTCATTTCAACCCTGAGCTACAAATATTCTCCTTTATTAAAGCCTTAGAATTGACAATAGAATTATTTAAGTGGCAGATAGTCTCTTGTTCTTTAGGATTAACCATCAACAGCAATCAAGAAATATCCCCCAGGCAAGCATTTGGTAGGGTAGCAGTTGAAGGCTTTGAAAAAGATGCTCAGACATTATGGAGCTTCTGTAGCCAAAAAATAAAAGATCAGAAGCAATGCAGGCAAGGGGTTTCCTGTGACCTACTATGGAAGTAAAAATTAAACTTTGAGGAAGCAAGGTAACAAGATTGATACTTCTAAACTTTGGTCTTAGAGTAAACTCCTGAGAATACCATGGAATGTCAAGAAAACAAATCAGTGGATCATCAAACAAAATCAACCCAGTGTGCTCATTGAGGCGCAAATGACCAGACTCAAAGTATCATATTTTGGACATGTTATGTGAAACCCTAGCTCTCTTGAAATTCTGTGATGCTGAAAAGGTTTGAAGGAAAGAGGAGGAGGAATAGCCTCGGTTACAGTGGTGATGGGTACATCATTGGAAGACCCAAAGGAGCAGACAGAAGACACATCATCCTGGAAGAAAGTCTGTGCGGCTGTTAAGACCCAGCACCGACTTGAACACCCATAATCAATCGGCCTGCTTCCCAGCCTATTTCTCATTCACTGGCTCATTTAATAGATTTGACACTCATGACATAGTGCAGTGATGGCGAACCTTTTAGAGCAGGGGTCGGGAACGTATGGCTCGTGAGCCAGGTGTAGCTCTTTTGAGAATTTCATCTGGCTCGCAGAAAAAATAAGTCTTGTCACTGGAAGCCCTTGTGGGCAAGCGACATCGTGGCCGCCATTTTGAAAATGGGCAGAGTGGCGGCCGCCATTTTGG
>JAEANM010002127.1:0-25389 GCA_017656035.1 Myanophis thanlyinensis
ACACACACACACACACCTAGCCAGATCCCCATGCTTAGCAACAAAACTATGTGATTCCACAACAGATGTCCCTCTCATTGTCATTGTCACCAACAAAGTATATCTGGAAAAATGAAGGCTGTTGCTGAGGCCCTGCCATGATACTTCCTATCTGTGGTAGACCGGCCCCTGCACTTTGAATGTTGGCATAAAATTTCCCCCCTTCACCTCTCTGGCTCCAAAGGACGTAATTTGGGAGCATCCATTGTATCTATGGGCAGCAGAAAGAAGGTGCTCTGCCATTGGATGCTGTTGGGTGAGAAGGCTGTGTAACGGTTCAGGGTAGGGCTCAAGGGGAGGGAGCTGCACTTTACCATCACTACAGTATATTCCGGGAATCTCATCCTGCCACTTCAGGATGAGGCACAAGGTAACAGAGGTCTGAGATCAATGACCTTTTCCCTGGAGTAATCACTCTGAGATTCATATTTAAAACCAGACAAATAATTATTAGCATTGATCTGATTCGTGATATCTTTTTATTGTATTTAGCTGTAACTGCCCAATTAACATAGGGGTTATTAGATGCATACTTTTTTACAGCTTCTCTATTGACATAGGGATGAGTTTGACAAATACTATTTTGCAGCTCCCTTGTTTTCCTAATCACATCTTTTCCTGTGTTTCCCCCCTTTTATTTTATTGGTGCCCAGGCTGGCCACCAATGCTGGCCCGGGCATTGGTGGCCGTCTCACACACTTTGCGGATCGGTGGGGCGAGACCACAAACGACGAATGAATAAAACGCACTATAAGGCACAGACTTCGTCTAGAATTCTTGACCATACCACTATACTGGTTCCGGGCCTGCCACATTCCAAAAGACCGGGCAGGCTGGGGCCTCATGCGAGAAGCCATCAAACATCTAATGGAAATCAGGGCAATAAAACCCATTCCAGTCGATCAAAGGGGACTAGGGTTTTACTCCATTCTGTTCGTCATTCTGAAAGCGTCGGGAGGACGGAGAGCAATTCTGAATCTCAAGGGTCTCAACGAATTCCTAGCGTATCGATGATTCAAGATGAACTCGTTACAGAGTATTCTGAGATCAGTCAGAGAGTCGGATCTCCTGTCTTCCATCGACCTGACAGGCGTATCTGCATGTTCCGTTCCACCCAGACCACCAGAAATTCCTCAGGTTCTGTTACCGAGGGAAGCATTACCAATACAGAGCCCTACCATTTGGCCTCTCCTCGGCGCCACAGGTGTTCACCAAGCTTCTAGCGGCAGTGACTGCCCGTCTACGCATCATTCCCGTTCATATCCAATGCTACCTCGACGACATCCTGATCATGTCGTCCAGCGCATCAGTGAGACGAGACCTACAGGAGACGATCCGAGCCTTGGAGGACCATGGGTTCTTGATCAACTGGAAGAAGAGTCATCTCTCGCCTACATCCCACATAAACAGACAGAGGGGTACGAGATCAAAAACTCTCATGGAAGAGGCTCGACTACTGTGCTCCTGGGCAGAGCAGAATGTCTGGACGTTGGCGGCCGAACACATTTCAGGGGTCTCCAACGTCCAGGTGGATTGGTTGAGCAGGACCACGATAGACAGTGCGGAATGGAGGCTGCATCCCAGCCTCTTCCGGCAGATAGCGAGGCGCTTCGGACAACCGTGCGTCGATCTGTTTGCATCACCACAAAACACACAGCTAGACAGGTTCATAACCAGATTCCCGTCACCAGGTGCGGAGGCTGCGGATGCGCTCTGTTGCCAGTGGCCGGGGGGGTCTACTGTATGCCTTTCCCCCCATATCAATGATTACGGGGTTAATTCACAAGATATGGCAGGAGAAGGCGGAGCTAATACTCGTGGCTCCCCATTGGCAGAAACGGCCCTGGTTTGCCGACCTGAAGAGTCTTGCAGTAGCCAATCCATGGAGGATTCCCATGTCAGAGACGTCACTCGGCCAGGGGGTGATCTTACACCCGGACCCTCAATGGCTCCAACTAGCCGCTTGGCGTTTGAGCGGGCGGTCCTAGCCAGGGCCAAACTATCCAATAGAGTAATAGGCACAATTCAAGCAGCATGATGGCCGGCTAACCTTTGGATTTATGAGGCCACGTGGGGGGTATTCCGGTCTTGGTGTCTCAAGAAGGGGGTAGCTCCCGCATCTGCCTGGCCAGAATTTCTCCAGGATGGTCTGGACAAAGGTCTGGCCCCCAACACACTGCGAAGGCAAGTGGCAGTCCTCTCCTCAGTTCTGGGTCAGGGCTCTGAAGGGGGCCTATCTCAGCTCCCTATGGTGCGCAATTTCCTGAAGGGGGCAAAGAACCTTAGGCCTCCAGTAGTGCATAGGTACCCGACCTGGGATCTGCCCAAGGTTCTGAGAGCACTCACCAGGGAACCCTTTGAGCCCCTGGGGTCAGTGCCAATACCCATGTTAACTTGGAAGACAGCCTTTTTGTTAGCGATAACATCGGCCAGGAGAATTTCAGAGCTAGCTGCCTTATCCGTAAGGAAGGATCTCTGCATCCATGAGGATAGGGTGGTTCTGAGATTAGCTCCAGCCTTCATTCCCAAGATTAACACTTGATTCCATAGAGCGCAGGAGATTATCCTCCCGAGGTTTGACCCCAGTCGATCAGGTACCGAGGGGTCAGAAGGGGGCTCATTGGACGTTAGACGAGCTCTAGACATATATATCGCAAGGACTGCAGAGTTCCGCTACTGGTCACCTTCCAGGATAGTAAGCGTGGACGAAAGGCTTCCTCCACTATGGTAGGCAGATGGCTAAGGGCGGTGATCAGGGCTGCCTATCAAGCTCAGGGTCTTCCAGCACCAGGTGGAATAACGGCTCACTCCACCAGAAGCGCAGCAGCTTCAGTGGCATGGTTGGCACAGGCATCGATTGAGGTGTGCAGGGCAGCAACTTGGTCTTCCCCGACACCGTTCATTAGGCACTACCGTTTAGACACGTACGCATCGGCTGATGCGGCGTTTGGTAAGCGGGTTTTACAATCAGTACAGTTGACCTAGGACCTTCAATAGGCCCTCCCTAAGGGACATGGGCTTTGGTATGTCCCAGACGTTACATGGTGAAACCTCTCCCAACCGGAAGGAGAAGGGGCGTTGGTCCTACCTGATACGCTCCTTCTCTTCATTGGGAGAGGTGAGCCATTTCCCTCCTTATAGGTCCTGGTTGAACTGGAAGATGATATGACAGAGAGAGAGGATAAAGGCATTATCTTATGAATTTCGTGAAAGAGGGGGAAGATGGGCGGTACCAGCCTTTTTATATACCGCTCAGTCATAAATCACTGGAGGAAGTGAAATCCCAGACGTTAAATGGCTCACCTCTCCCAACAAAGAGAAGGAGCGTATCAGGTAGGACCAATGCCCCTTCCCTGGAGTAATCACTCTGAGATTCATATTTAAAACCAGACAAATAATTATTAGCATTGATCTGATTCGTGATCTTTTTATTGTATTTAGCTGTAACTGCCCAATTCACATAGGGGTTATTAGATGCATACTTTTTTACAGCTTCTCTATTGATATAGGGATGAGTTTGACAATACTATTTTGCAGCTCCCTTGTTTTCCTAATCACATCTTTTCCTGTGTTTCCCCCCTTTCCCCTTTAACTGGTGTTACGGTAGAAGGAACAGATTCGTCTGAACGGAGGAGGTCAGTGTAAGAAGTGATTTGGGGCTGGAACCAGAGGTGAAATTCAGCAGGTTCTAGCAGGTTCACTAGAACCTGTAGTAAATTTTCTAAGCAGTTCAGAGAACCGGTTATTAGAAGAAATCTCTTTGTTTTTTCCACTTTACAGGGTTTCAGACATGTGTCTCTCCAGTCTCTTCTTCAAAACCTCCAGTGAAGAAGCCCCTACAACAACTTCTGATGGCAACCTGTTCCAGTGGTTAATTGTCCTCACTGTTAGGAAGTTTCTCCTTGCGTCTCTCTTTGATTAGTTTCCATTCACTGTTTCTTGTTCTGCCCTCTAGTGTTTTGGAAAATAGGCTGACCTATTTCTTCTTTGTGGCAGCGCCCTATTCATTTGGACTCAATTGTGGTCGTCAAATCGTATTCACGTGGCACGCCACCGTTATGGCGGACTACAACTCCCATGCTACTTTGAGATTACGGGGAAGGACAGTTCGACAGGGGGAGATCCCGAGAGATCCCACTGCCACCGCCACCGCCACATGAGGCCTCTCCAACAGCTCCAAACGGCATCGGGCGCTTTCCTAGCTCTACATTTTTCGTAACTCTACGGCTCAGCCGGCCGTTGAGTTGGCAGTTCTTCCGGCTCGTCTGTCACGGGGTCAAAGGGCGTGCCGGCTTCCGTTGCCATCACTCTTTGGGCCGCTCAGCTGTCTCCGAGGCGACGCGGAGCCGAGCCGGGCGCCCCTCGGGTCGTGAGGTTCGTCCTTGCTGGAAGCGAAGCGGCCTGCCGGGCGGGACCGCGTCGAGGACCCCTCCCCCTCCATCCCGGTATTGTTACTGCCTGAGAGACCTCCCTGGTTGGTTGGACACCCACGCCCATTATCCCCAGCCAGCTGCCTGAGGGTGTTGGAATCGGGGAAGGCTTTCCTGAGGGCGGCCCAGGGTGCGGTGGGTGCTGCAGGCCCAGCTGGAGCCTGGGTGGCCGACGGGGGTGCGAATGCAGCGGAGGGACATGGCGGCATCTCGGTTTGGCTTCTGTGTCTGGGAGTGGCCTTCAAATGGAGCGTGGAAAAACAAATCTTAAAGCGAATTAATGGCCCATCGTCCCCGTCTTTTATGGCAAAGGGCGGCCCTTTATTTCAGAAAGCTGCCCTGTAGATAGATTCATTTTTCAAAAATTCACTTGGGTCCTTTCTTGGGGGGTGGGGTTGTTTTCCCTTGTACAGATAGTCCTCGACATACGACCTCAATTGAACCCAAAATTTCTGTTAAGGGGAGACATTTGTTAAGTGAGTTTTGCCCTATTTTCCAACTTTTCTTGCCAGAATTGTTAAGTGAATCACTGCTGTTGATAAGTTAGTAACCTAGTTGTTAAATGGATCTGGCTTCCCCATTGACTTTCCTTGTCAGAAAGTCGCAAAAGGGGATCCTGGGATACAGCAATGGTCATAAGTTTGAACCAGCTGTCAAGCATCTGAACTTTGATCATGTGATCATGGGGATGCTGCAAAGGTTATAACTGAAAAACTGTGGAGGACTATCTGTACTCGGCTGAGAAGTCAGGAATCAGTCCATAAATGTGATAACACCATACACAAGGATGCCTCAATTTAGAAAATTCAGAAGGGAAGCCTATTGGTATGGAAATGTACTTTCCATCATCTACATTTAGAGTTGGATTATCATGCAGAGGAATGGAAATAAAATAGAAGGGAATCCAGTCAAGGATTATCCATATGGTCCAAAGATTGTAGAATGAATTTTGAATAATGAATAAGTGCCCAAATAATCCTGGATTAGGAGTAGATTACCTACTGCTTCCTAACTAGATCAGCAACTTGTCCTTCAGGTTTGTAGTGCCATTTCTGATTCACCTCTGCTTCCTATTATTCTGGGAAGACTGAATCAGCTGCTTTAATATCAAGATTAATTGCAAAGTAATTTCATTCTTAATTCAGAGGGCAATCATGCACCCAAAACTCTAGATGAACTTTCAGGTAAATAAGCACATTGCATTTAATACAAGAGTTTGTTTTGCTAGTCTTTGCTTTCTGTTGTACAAAGTATCCATCTAAAAGGTCTTTGATTTGGAATTCATATTTGCATTTATTTTGTAGTATGTAGTATTTTACTTTATTATTGATTAAGGTAGATGGTGGTTTTTTCCTTTGTTCAGGTTATCGAGAAAGGTTGAACAGATAAAAAGATGAAGCTTTACAGTCTAAGTGTTCTTTACAAAGGTGATCCCAAAGTGCACTTACTGAAAGCTGCTTATGATGTCTCATCATTTAGCTTCTTCCAGAGATCCAGGTAGGTCTTCACTCCATTTTAGAATCAGTTAGCTTTCTCTCCCTGGTGCTTTCCTGTAACTGCACTGTGATATTCCCTTTGAATTTGTTGCATTGAATTCAAGATGTAATACTTTTTTCCTGATGTAACTTCTAAATCCAAGCAGTGAAAAATAACTGTTAAATGATAGATCTCACATTCATGCTTCTGTTTCTAAAGTGCATCACTTCAGTATGAATTCTGTTAAGGATTAACACTGTTTCCTATTTAGGGGGTAATCTGAACAGATGCATTCATATGTTCATGTACCTGCAAGCAGAATGCTAGCAGTTTTGAATTAGTTTAGGCTGTTGATTCTAAATATACAGTACAGGGCTAAAAACACTTTGAATGTTGGGTCCATCTTCCTGCAAAATGATATAATAAAATGGAACTACTAGAGTTTGAAAAGAAACAACATCAGTTTATCAGAATTCATTTTCTCTTTTCATACTTTTTAAAGTTTCTTGCACTCTTATTGTGTTGCAGTGTGGGCCAAATTTACTTGTAGAAAACATACATTGAATTCCTATTTGAATTCCAATTTACCCTTGCCTTATTTTGCTGTTATGGATTTGTACACTGCTTTTTTAATGATTTGTATGCTGCTTTTGAAAATTAGTATCTTTTAAAAAAAATAAAATCATGTGTCAAGCGTAAGAAATCAGGAGCCAGAATGGTTCAAATGAATACAGGTTTATTGCACGCAAACACTCTTACAAGAATCTGAACTATCAATGGTCAAAGCAAAATTGGCGGTAGGTAAGAGTAATTGGAATTCAAGGTGGGCTGGACTTAGATGTCTTGTGGGTGTGAAGGGACTCTAGACTGATGATGCACTTGACTCCTCCCTTGGCTGTAGCCTGGTCATTTCCAACATGTGCTTTTATAATTTTTATGATGCTGATGCTGTTAATAAAATTTATTTTCTTTACAGTGCATTTGAATATAGATGGTAATTAATTCTGACTTTTTAAAATTATTTATTTAACTTTCAGCGTTCAAGAATTTATGACCTTCACAAGTCAACTGATAGTAGAGCGTTCAGAGCTTGGAAGCAGAGCTTCTGTAAAGGAACAAGGTAGGCATACAGAGTGGTTTGACAGAACTATAGTAAATAAATAAAGGTGTGTATATCTGCAAGTATTAAGTGTAGGGCTTGACATTGAGAATAATACCAATAAAGAAGATGTAGATAACAGCTGCTCTCTAAGGGGAAAAAAGCATGTTTGTAGTTATCTAAGGGAATGTTCTGGATTATTTCTCTAGGTCAAACTGAATTAAATTATTGAATGTCCAGTAATTTGGTGCATATGATATTAGTTTCTGGTAAATTGGCTATTGCTATTAAAGTTGGATGACAGCATCACAGTATCTTTTGTGTTGGGTGTTGAGACAGTAAAAAGATTGCTTATAAAACTCTTCTTGGTCAAAGAATCTGTTAATAGTTTGAGTTAGAACTACTCATCCAAATACATTACATGTTCTGATTTTTTGTAAGATAAATTGTAATAACAGAAATGAATTGTATGTGGTGTTCAATCCTGTTAAATCTTACATGAAAGTTTTAAAACTATTTTTAAAATAGTTATTTTAAAAAAAACTTTTTGAAAAAAGGAAAAGGTAAAAACTAATATACACTGATATAGAATAAGGAAGAAAAAAGAAATAAAAAAACCTAAAAGGAAGAAAGAAAAAATAATAAAAGATACAACCTGGCTTCCAGTCTTCTTTATAGCAGTTATAACTATAATTATAAATTTACTTCTTTCTCTAAAGTTACATCTATATCCTCATATCCCTTGTAGATGTGTCTGTGTATAGGTGGATGTGTTTAATGGAACTTTGAGTGTGTTGACTCTGGTCATGTATACATATGAGCATATAATCTCAAATCAGAACATATTGGAATGTGACCCAAGTAAGATTCCTATTCCTTCTGCTTGGAAGCTGGATTCTCTTTTTCCCCAAAATGAATCTTATGTTCAGACTGAGACTTAAAGGGCTCAGCCAACTTGTATCTAAAATAAACAAAGGGACTGATGAGTTAGGAGAATCTGTTGGAATTTTATATGGGAAAAATGTACATTGGTCATGTTATTCTTCATTACAGAATACCTCTGCCATGTTTATGTAAGGAATGATGGTTTGGCTGGAGTGGTAATTGCTGATCATGAATATCCATCCCGGGTTTGTTTCACTTTGTTGGATAAGGTAAATAACAGCTTGTATATCTACAGATGGACTGCAAGATAACACAGAGTAGGTGCTTTCATAGTTAAAATTGCTTGTAAATAGAACTCTGACTCAAGTTCGGGCATCACATTAAAGTAATTTGCATTAATCATATTTTATAATCCAAGCCTAGCCTAAGGTAAAATGTCATTTAGAATTAATAAAGACTTTGAAAAACCAGGGAATGAAATATGCTAGATGTAAAGCAACAGCAACAAAGATGTTTACAAAGCAATGTTCCCATTGGGACTGCCACATATATACACTCAGACTGACTGTGTGTGATGATGCAGGGAAGGTTGGTGGAGAAAAAAAATACGTTAAAATGAATGTTTAAATTTATTTCAGTCTTGTATCCTCAAGGTTGCTTTCAGTGAGAGGAAGCTTAAAGTACTGTGGCAAGCAGGATCTTTTGTAGAACTGCATTTCCCAACCAGGCCAGTTTTATGATGTATTGATTGCAACTCCCAAAATGTTTAGCAATAGCTATGCTGGTTGGGAAATTCTGAAGCTTTAAGCCCACAGTTCTCCAAGATGCACCCAAGTTTTTGAGCTTTTTGCCTAACAAAAATTTTAAAGTAATTTAGGATTACAAAATCTGCCCAAATGACACAAAACTCAGAGACAGAGAAAAATATTTTTAAGTGTCTTAGAATACTTTCAATAACTTGAAGTCCACTAACTGTATGTAAAATGCATTCAGAAATTGAGTTTAAACAAACTCTTATGTGTAGGTTATCATCTCAGTGAGATGGGCAGCGTAGAAGTCTAATAATAAATAAACTATCTCACTAGCATCAGATTGTCTGAGTCATTGCCATCTGTGTCAAAAGGGAATACTATTAATCATTGCCACTGTTTGATCTTTCTGCTTTTCATTTCATATATATCTACTACATAATTCTAGAATTTATAAATTTAAATATATAGTAATATAATAAAATGTATAATATATAATGTAATAATGTAATATAATAAAAAAGTAATATATCTCTTTTTATTTTATTTTTGAGGAGTACTGTGTAGAATTCCTTCAAAGGAATGTAAGACTTCTTTGAAAATCTGCATAAAAGGATTCTTAGGTTTCTCTTGGTCTTCTGCATGTAGGTACTTGATGAATTCTCTAGGCAAGTTAATCGGATAGACTGGCCTTCCGGATCTCCAGCAACAATAAACTATACAGCATTAGATGGATACCTTAGTAAATATCAGGTATGGTTGGAATGAATATAAATTGTTAGAAAAAAATCTGTAAAGGTTTCAGGAAATCAGCAAAATAACTTAAAATAACAGAGTTGAAAGAGACTTTGTAGGCCATCTAGTCCAACCCCCCCCCCTGCCCAAGCAGGATACCCAACACCATTTCTGACAGATGGCAGTCCAGTTTCCTCTTGAATCTAGTAATGAATCCCACAACTTCTGAAGGCAAGCTATTCCATTAGTTGATTGTTCTCATAAGAAAATTTCTCCTTATTTATAGGTTGAATCTCTCCTTAATCAGTTTCCATCCATTGTTCCTTGTTGGGCCCTCAGGTGCCTTGGAAAATAACTTGACCCCTTGCTCTCTGTGGCAGCCCTTCAAATATTGGAAGACTGCTATCCTGTCTCCCCTGGTCCTTCTCTTCTCTTCTCCGTCGAATGTAGAGAGATAATCCAAAGATTATGGGTTTATCTTGTCTTTACCTAGATCTACTGACTGAGAACTAAAGCTATAAAAGGGGCCAGGCTCCTCCCCCGGCCCAGTTCTTCTCAGTCATCAATCTAGATAAGAACTGACTGTTTTCCTTCATTCAACCAGCATCGTATCCCTTTTATCATAGTCATTGCAAAGTGAGTAGATAGTTGTTTATCCTTACACAGATATTTCTCCGTCTTATTTTACTCAAATTCCAACATTTCCCTCAGACTCATGATAAGGCTTCGCCCTTGGTGAGGAATTCAGCTGCGGGGGGGGGGGGAGGCCTTTATGGCCACATCAATGAATATCCTTCTGTTTACCACTACCACCACCCACTCCCCCCAATTTACATGGCCTACCAATATCTTGGTACGTCATCAGAGGAACAAGAAGAGTTCCTAACGGCCGACGAGGGAAAGGGGGTTGGTTACGCGCCTTATCGGCGATAATGGCTCTGGGCCCCCCCATCCCCACCCCCGCTGATTGACCAAGACAGCGGGGGCCTGGCGCAGGGCTCGCTATCCGCCCGAGGTAGCGGGCCGGCTCGACAGAATTTTATGGCCTAATTTCCGACCTTCCATTTAGCCGTGAGCCGCGCCGAGCCTAGCCGATGCAGCTCACATGCAGTCCCAGTCTCGCCGAGCCTTTCCGAGACCTCCGAGTGCTCTCCATTTTGCGCATGAGCGTATTCTCTCAACGATGACAGCTCAAGATACCTGCAGATAGCCGTCTTTTTCAATCGGCCTGCCACACAAGCCCGACGCTGCGCTCCAGACTTAATCGCTCTGGCGCAGGCTTATGGATGATGGAACGGCCTTCTCCCTCATGGTTAAGAGGGTTGCGGCCGCCATTTTTCAACACTTCATGGCGGCCGCCATTTTAGAGGCCTGTTTGTAGACGGCCGCCATTTTACAGTCCCGGTCACTAGCAACTGCTATTTCATGCGTCGTTTACAGAAAGCAAGCAGCGGCCACCATTTTGGAGCCTGCTCTAACAGACATTTTTACAAATTCATAAAGGATGGGACTCTCTTTTGGTACAGAGGGGCAGCACCTAACGTAGGGGCTGTCACCTCACCTCAACATATCGTGTTGTTGTTGCAAGTTGATCCCCACATGCTAATCTTGTTTGTGCTGGGGCTGGGGCTATCCCACAATAAGGCCACAACTGCTAAGGCGCACATTGATGGGATTGGCATAGGACATTCTTATGCCTGACCAATATATCCAACAAGGGCACATGCGACTTTTAGCTGCCAATAGCATGGAGGGGACATTGCAAGGACGATAGGAATAACCATTTCCTTTTCCCTTCCTTTCTTTGTGAGTTCCCTTTTCTAAACAGTTGGGACATGTCTCATGGAGAATCCTTCCCAGACTCGTACCAGGGCATTATCGCCGCAACCAGATGAGCCACACAAATGCACATCTAAATGAAAACATCTGGCCTCATCATAGCCCACCGCAATAAAATCAAAATCCACATCCCACAAACCTTCCAGAGCTGTGGGAAAGGCGGGGGCCCTCAGACAAGGGGCCCCAGATAAACAGCTGAGCAAAACTATTGCTCCAGCCACCGGACCACGAGTATCCAGCAACTCGGTCTCTCCACCCCTTAGGGCAACGCAGGAGGGGGAGAGTGAGCCTCCCCAACCAATCGCACAACCGACACCTATAAGGGCCTATGGTGGGCCCTTGACACTGGAAACTCTACAGCAGAGCCTCCTAGCCCAGATGAAGGACATGATCGCGGCTGCAATCAACCCCACTCGTTTATCATCTCAAGCTATTCAATCCGATCTCACGGAGGCCCGACCATCCACTTCAGATCAGACACCATCAGTCTCCTCTCAATTAGACCAGGATTACCTGTGTCCCCAGTCTCCTTCAGCGTCTGAGGGGTCAGACACTTCTGATGAGAAGGAGGATCGCGTTCTTTCGGCCGACGAAACTGACCTACCGGAGGCTCTGGCGATGACAGGGCTCTTCCGGACGGCATTATTCAAGACACTCCTCATTAAAGCAAAGATTGTGACACAGTTACAATCTAAGTCGACCTCCTCCAGGGAGCAGCAGACTGCTACAGAGGGAGAAGCAGCTCAACTCCTCTTCGCTACACAACTCACCAAGACGGAGGAGATCCCAGCTCCATCCCTATTCTCGGACCTCATCAATAAACAATGGGAGATCCCAGCGGCGGGCAAACCGCCACTAAATTCAAAAAGGTTACTGTACAACCTGGCTGAGGCCTTCGCTACCTCCTTGGAGCCCCCAAAGGTGGATGAGCCCATTTTGGACATGGCGTCCTCGAATTTGCTGGTCACGGATTCCGATGACCTACTAAAAGCGGAGAACAAGCGCTTGGAGCAGTTGTTGCGCAGATACCATCAAGCAGCCGCTTGGGCAGTACAGGCAGCAACATCTGCCTCTTTCTTTAATAGGCTACCTTTCTCTGGCTACACCAACTCCAGGAAAGAATTGAACCAGAAACCTCCAGGGTCCACCAGGACCTGAATAAACTGATGGCGGCAGTCGACTTTTCCGCGGGTGCAACACGGCACACGGCAAAATTTGCGGCAAGATCCATAAGCGCAGCAGTAGTTGGCCGCAGGGTCATATGGCTCAAGTCCTGGCAAGCGGACACGAAACAAAAGTGGAAACTTGCGACCGCACCTTTTGCTGGACAACATTTGTTCGGTGAGGCCCTTAAGCTCACTAACTCACTGAGACTAAGGAGGGAAGAAAAAAGATGAAGTCCATCCCCAAGCCGACGGAGAGGAAGAAACCTTACTACAGGCATCAGCCTTTTCGGCCGGCCGTCAACTGCTATACTCCAACCTTTCACCAGCCGCCCTTTCGATAGGACAGGCAGCAGCAACAACAACAGCGGCCCTTTCGTGCCAATTACCAAAATCAATACGCCAGACGACCGCCCATTAACAAGCGGGGCCGACCTTACCGCCGTTCCAAGTGACTCACGAACCCTCCCATTGGTGGCCGCCTCACATTTTTTGCAGACCAATGGGAGACAACAACACCCGAAGTCTGGGTGAGGCAGATGGTATGGTACGGCTTAACTCTGGAATTCCTGGGGTCTCCCCCAACCAGGTTCATACAGTGCCCTGTCTCCAACAATCCAGCACAGCAGACACTGATGTCGGAGGCGATATGCCATCTTTTGTGAATTCAGGCGATCCAACAGGTTCTGAAGGAATTTCGCCATCAAGAATTCTACTCCATCCTCCTTGGGATACCCAAGACCTCGGGGGGATGGAGGGCCATTTTGGACCTGAAGGATCTCAACGAATACATAGCATAAAAGAAATTCAAGATGCACACTCTCAAGAGCATCACTGATCTGTTGCACCGCAACGACATCCTAGCATCCATAGACCTAACAGAAGCGTACCTGCACGTACCAATCCATGCTTCACATCAACGATAACTCAGGTTTTGCTATCAAGGGCAAAACTTCCAATACAGGGTACTTCAGTTCGGCCTCTCATCAGCGCCGAGGACCTTCACCAAGCTGATCACTGTCATAGCGGCTCACCTTCGCCAAGTACCCATCAGGATCCACGCTTATCTCAATGACATTCTAATTCAATCTTCATCAATCCACATGGCGAGGCAAGACCAGCACATGACTCTTCTTACCTTTCGGGCCCATGGGTTTTCCATCAACAGGGAGAAAAGCCATCTGCAGCCCACCACATGTCTACAGCATCTGGGGGCCATAATAGACACCTCGGCAGGAAGGGTCTTTCTGTCCCTGGACAGGAGGCGGAGCATCCATCGCCTTGTCCAGAAGATCTGCCGACAGAGGAAACTGTCCCTGGTGGAGCTATGCAGATTACTCGGAAAAATGGTGTCCTCGATAGACATAGTACCATGGGCCAGAAACCACTCGAGACAACGGCAGAGGTTTCTGTTACCATTTCAGAAGAACGGCTGAAGACACTCTCAAGTCAGGGTAAGACTTCCGCAAAAGTCCGGTGGTCTCTTCAGTAGTGACTGTCCCCTAGCATCGACAAGGGAGATACTTTCTTCGACCCAGACCGCCTTATTGTCACTACGGATGCGAGTCTTCGGGCCTGGGGGGCCCACCTTCACCACCATGTGGCTCAGGGCCGATGGCCCATCTCGGCGCAGCACTTCAGCATCAACTGCCTTGAGCTGCGGGCGGTGTGTCTCGCCCTTTTCAGGTTTCACACTTACCTTTCACAGAGTCATGTGCTCGTGCTGATGGACAGCATGGCAACGAAGGCCCATGTGAATCGACAGGGGAGCACCAAGTCCAACACCCTGATGAGGGAGTCGAGGCTTCTATTCAATTGGGCGGAGCAATCTGCTTTCCATCAGAGCAGAGCACATTTCGGGCGACACGAACACAAAAGCAGACTGGTTGAGCAGAGCCACTCTAGACCCATCGGAATGGGCTCTAGGTTACGACCTTTTTCAACAGCTGAATACAAAGATTCGGCCAGTTTCAGGCGGACTTATTTGCGAAGCTGCCTCGATTTTTTTCCCGATGCAGACCACCCGGGGCAGAGGGGACGGATGCACTCAGAGCGTGGTGGCCCAGAGGTCTCCTCTATGCCTTTCCCCCGATACCCCTCCTTCCGAGGGTAATACGCAAGGCGAGGGAGAAACGAACGCAGCTGGTTCTCCTGGCACCGCATTGGCTGCACAGGCCATGGTTTGCAGAATTGCGGCATCTATCCATCACAGATCCTTGGATTCTTCCGCTTCAACCGAACTCACTGACACAGGGGGAGATATGTCATCCAGATCCCCTCTGGCTTTGTCTAGCTGCCTGGCACTTCAGCTATCTTCCAAGGTGATAGCAACCATACAAGCTTCCCGTCGTCCATCGACTACGAGGATCTATGAGGCCATCTGGCAGGCTCTCACAGTGTGGTGCCATCAGAAGGGTCTCGACGCACTTAATTTGCATCTTCCCCACTTCCTGGACTTTCTTCAGGATGGTTTGGACATGGGTCTAAGGCTAATACACTCCGCCGGCAAGTAGCAGCAATATCAACTATATTTGATTGTGGCACAGGGATCTCCTTTTCCAGACACCCGACGGTACAGAGATTTCTTAGGGGCACGACCAATCTCTGCCCTCCAGTCATACACCGGTTTCCTGCTGGGGAGCTTCCAGTAGTGCATGATGGTCTAACCATGGCCTCCTTTGAGCCCATTCGCTCAGCATCACTTAAGAGACTTCCCTGGAAAACGGCCTTCTTAATTGCGATCACGTCAGCACGTAGAATCTCAGAACTCGCTGCTCTGTCAACTAAACAGGAGCTTCGCATCTTTCATTCTGACAGAGTAGTCTTGAGACTAAACCCCAGTTTCATCCCTAAAGTGAACACGGTATTTCACTGGACACAAGAGATCATCCTGCCAGATTTCCACCTGCCTTCCTCACCCCAGGGAGAGACTCGCTGGCACAAACTTGACGTTCACTGAACATTACAACTTTACCTTGACAGAACTCACCGATTTAGACAGACGGGGGCACTATTTGTCCCTATCCAAGACCAGACACTGAAGAAAAAAAGGTGTCATCATTGGTAATTGGTCGCTGGCTTCGGACCTGCATAGCAACCACATATTCCTCAAGCCCCCCCCCCCCCCCGAGGGCATAACCGTGCATTCCACAAGGAGTGCGGCTGTCTCGGCAGCATGGTCCTCCCAAGCTTCAGTTGAAGAGGTGGGCAGGGCGGCCACGTGGGCATCCCCGTTGCCTTTTATCAAACACTATCGCATTGGCACTTATGCATCGGCTGATGCATCCTTTGGTAGGAGGGTACTACAAAGGGTCCAGGCGTCCTCATCTTCTCAGGACCAGTCCATTACCCTCCCTGATTACAGTTAGCTTGGGCATATCCCCATAATCTTTGGATTATCTCTCTACATTCGACGGAGAAGGGGCGTTGGACTCACCTGATATGCTCCTCGTCGTGTAGAGAGATAATCCAGCCCTCCCAGAGGTACGTGAGTCCTGGTCCTTCAGTGATAATATTTTTGCGAATGAAGGATAGCTTATACAGGCTTGATTCCTTCATAGAACTGGGCCGGGGGAGGAGCCTGGCCCCTTTTACAGCTTTAGTTCTCAGTCAGTAGATCTAGGTAAAGACAAGATAAACCCATAATCTTTGGATTATCTCTCTACACGACGAGAAGGAGTGTATCAGGTGAGTCCAACGCCCCTTCTCTTCACTAGACTAGCCATGCCCAGTTCCTGCAACTGTTCTTCATATGTTTTATCCTCCAGTTCCTTAATCACCTTTGCTGTTCTTCTCTGCATTCCTCAAGCCAATGCCTTTTTACCTTCATATGATCAACAGAGAATGATTTCATTTATACTCAGTCCACAATGCCTGTAATGCATGATTTAACCTTTAAAATTTACAATCTGCAGTGGTATTATCTGGCCCCACCTTTCCACCCCCCCCCAAAAAAACCCAATATGGTCTTAAGAGGCTGTTTCCGATTTGTGATCTCACATTGTTGACTGCATCTGTTTTTTATTATGTTTCATAGAATTGGTTGATTGCTGAGATAAGAGCAGAGAGAATAAATATTTACCATAATAAAATCTAATGTTCAGGGCACAATAGGGCCTGAGTTTGCATGGCTTTGGTATACTTGAAGAAATTGCCTTTCCTAAATATCACATTGTAATGTTGTATAAACACCTTAATGATAATTTTTGATATCATGCCAAGAACATGATCAAATAAAATTCTGTATCATTCTTTAAGAATCCTCGTGATGCCGATGCAATGACAAAAGTGCAAGCTGAATTGGATGAGACCAAAGTTATCCTGGTAAGTGGTCAGCATCTTGCTATTAAGGTGGAAACTGTTAGATACCGATAAAATTTGAAAGCAGGGCAATAATTTAAAAAAATCTTAGGAGATTTATTTGGCATGGGGAGCTGTGTATGGCATTCAGAGTGCAGACTCTCTAAATGCAGATCCTATTTTAAAGTCATCGGGATCCTTTTTTTTTTTTTTTTGAGGTCATGAATGCTATATAAAAACAAAACTTCTTTCTCTCTTTTTGTACATAGAATAGAATACAATAGAATAGAATTATTTATTGGCCAAGTGTGATTGGACACACAAGGAATTTGTCTTTGGTGCATATGCTCTGAGTGTACATAAAAAGAAAAGATTCATTCATCAAGATTCATAAGATACAACACTTAGTGATAGTCATAGGATACAATTAAGCAATCAAATCATACAATAAACAATATAAATAGTAAGGATACAAGCAACAAAGTTATAGTCATAAGTGGGAGGTGATATGAATATAGTTCTAGGACACTGGTTAGCTCTTAATTCAGTCTCTTAATGATCTCATGTAATTCTTCAAGCTGAGATGAAAACATGCAATCAGATAAAAGTAGGTCATGACTAATTTTTATCTTTGCTGTGACCTCCTTTTTGTTGGTTATTATGGTGTCATCAGAGATGCTCAGATACCAGTAATGAACAAAATGCTTCTTGAATTGTGGAGTAAAACAGTGAATGTCCTACATTGTGTCCTTCCTCAAGAGGGCCACCTTCCCCACCATTGCCCTGAATGCCATGGTGGGATTTCCATTCAATGAGCAGATAACACGGTGCACAGAGTAGGTTGTTCAGACTTTTTCTTCCAGTTTATTCTAGCAATATGTGCAGATGAATAGCTAGTTCAGGTATGTTCAGTGTCTGGTCAATAGTGTGTCCTCAACCTTCTTAGAGCATGATCAGTCTAAAATCCCTCTGAAATCCTGGGAGTCTCTGTTTATTGCGGAGCAATAGAGTTATTTAGTTGAGAGAACTGCTATGAGTAATTTTCATCAAAATATTAATATTGAATTGTAAGCAGTTGATTCATGTGTCTTGTATTAGACACATTCAAATATAAATATTGTTTCTGCTACACCACAGTTACTTCAAAATAAATCCTAATCATTTTGTCCTGTTAGAAATTTAAAGCGATTCACTGGTTCCAAGTAGGATAGTGATACTGCTCAAAAATGGTGGGGAGAGGCTGGAAATTAAATATTTCTGTCTAATGTTAAAGGTGGAATAAAAATAAAAAAATTAAAAAGTCATGCGAGAGTAATAGACAGTCTACATCCAGGCGAACAGGCTGTGAGTGGAACAAACATCTGTCCACCATTAAGATTACAGGATGTGCTGTGCTGTGTATGAAATATTACTGAATAGGTTCTTGAGTTGTGGGTAAAACAGTGAATGTCCCGCTTTCTGTCCTTCAAGGAAGCCACCTTCCCTGCCATCATCCGTGGTCTCTAGAGTATTGTATTTTTAGCACTGAAGGAGAGAAAGCAGCTTCTTATTTCTAATTTTAAAATATTAGGAAGATGGTGTTTGTAGGATGGCAAAAGCTATTCCTTTGAGACAAATGTTTTTGTTTTGGGTTAAATTTCTTTAAATAGCTGTTTGGTAGCATTCTGGCAGAGACTAAAGTAAAAGTGGAAGAGTGGATTTAATGATAGTGGTAGTGGTAGACCATGAGAAGGAAGGACTCGCTGGAGAAGAGCCTAATGCTAGGAACAATGGAGGGCAATAGAAGAAGGGGACGGCAGTGAATGAGGTGGCTGAATGGAGTCCCTGAAGCAGTTGGCCTGAGCTTAAATGGTCTCTGGGGGAAAGTTGTTCATGGGGTTGCGATGGGTTGGACACAACTTCGCAATTAACAACAACAACAGAAGTGGTCAACCAAGGCACCGTTGGTCTCCTTAAGAGGCAAATGTAGGCAAAGGCCCAACTGATGTGAAAGGCACATCAGTTGACGCTTCCTAAGCTTTTTTCCAAACCAGAAAATAGAAACAGTAAACGCTTGATAGGGTTGAGAGGAGGGTGGGTGAAGGGAAACTTTGGAAATGGAGCTCTGCAGAGCGATTGTATCCCCACCACTTCAAAGGCTCCTGGGTTTGCTGCCTCTTCTGCAGCTGGGTTCCTAAGTCAGGGATCCCTCCTCTCTCTCTCTCTCTCTCTCTCTCTCAGCTGTGTCTTTTCCCCATTTAGCACAATACAATGGAGTCCTTGTTGGAACGAGGAGAGAAACTGGATGACTTAGTGGCCAAGTCAGAGATTCTTGGAAATCAGTCAAAAGCCTTTTACAAAACTGTAAGTATATTTGAGCCAGTGTTCTGTAATATTAGACGGTGCTTCCTATATTCCTGCAATGATTTATGAGGCAATAAATGTATGGTGTATTTTTAGTTAGTGGAGAGTATGGCCTGGAAATCAAATGTCGTGAGTGTCTATGGAGGTTCTCAATCATTCCGGTCATGGTTGTCCCAAAGTTGCTTTTCAAAAGGCAACTGGACTTTCTTGGTTTTTCTCTTGAAAAAGTTTTGTTTTTGCCGGTTGAACAGAGGGGAGGGATATGACACCATCTGTCTCCTATCTATGATGCAGCCCTTTCAGCAGCCCATTTGCCCTCTGATTCAAGTGACTCTGAGGATACAGATAAACCCCCAAATGCCCTCAACAACTCTCAGAAACTCTAACAAACTGACCTTCAGATATCAGATGACTGCAAAGATTATAAATCCTTCTATTCCCCACCATTCAGTCAGAATTGAAGAAGCTTCTTGGATAAGAAGAGAAACACTTTCAAGGAAAAAAAACCCAAGAAAGTTCAGTTGCCTTTTAAAAAGCACCTTTGGACAAATGCCAGGAGAAACCGGTAGTAACATCACATTTAGAGCCAAAATGCTGTTGTTATTATTTATTAATATATATTTACAAAGAACTGTTGCTCATTGGGAAGGTGCATAAAAATCGGTAAAAGATGCCTTTGAGTAGAATGCAATTCTTACTGAATGCAAAGCTTCCTTATTATGTAGGAAGTCCTCAACTTATGACTGGTTGCTTAGTGAGCCTTAGAAGTTACAACAGATCTACCCAGGGCTACTTATAACCCAGAGTCGAAGTTTGACAGCTGTGCATCCATCCCCCTGTGGTCATATGATCATATTTTAAATGGTTGATGACTGGCCTGCTTTTATTGACATTTCTAGGATCCCATTGTCAAATGATTGACATACAATTTTTTTGTCAGAAACCAGTGTTTGCTTTGGGTTTCTGTAAACCTCTTAGAGAGGGCTGCAAAAAGTGTCCATTGTTGCTTAACAACCACTGCAAAAAGTTCATAAAATCATGATCCAATTCGTGACCAGCATGACGTATGACTACAAGTAGTCCTCAACTTAATTGACCGCAATTGAGCCCAAAATTTCTGTTGGTGAGACATTTGTTAAGTGAGTTTTGCCCCATTTTATGACCTTTCTTGCCACAGTTGTTAAGTGAATCACTACAGTTGATAAGTTAGTAACCCACGTTAAGTGAATCTGGCTTCACCATTGACTTTGCTTCTCAGAAGGTCGCAAAAGGGGATCACATGATTCTGGGACACTGCAGTCGTCATGAATGTGAGTCAGTTGTCAAGCATATAAGATCCACAGTGGTGCAGTGGTTAGAGTGCAGGCTACTTCTGTTGATCACTGGCTGCCTGCAGTTTGGCAGTTCGGGTCTCACCAGCTCAAGGTTGACTCAGCCCTCCGTCCTTCCGAGGTGGATAAAATGAGGACCCAGATTGTTGGGGGCAATAGGCTGATTCTGTAAACCACTTAGAGAGGGCTGTAAAAGCACTGTGAAGTGGTATATAAGTCTAAGTGCTATTGCTACTGCTATCTGAAAGTAAATCATGTGACCATGGGGATGTTGCAACAGTCATAAGTGTGAAAAATGGTCATAAGTTACTTTGTTCAGTACTGTTGTAATTTCCAATGGTCCCTAAATGAACTGTTGCAAGTCGAGGACTACCTGTAATAAGTGTGTATTTCTTCCCACCTCTCCTGACCTGGAAGGCCCGGAAGCAGAATTCATGCTGTGACATCATGTGACTCCATCCACCGTGTACCTTCACCACCTGCTTTGGACTATCTGGATTTGATTTGATTTCATGACTCCTGGAGAGAGAGGCAGCACCTACATGTAACTACAGCAGCAGCTGTTGTTTCCAGATTCAGCCGTCTCAGCCACACTGGAGGCAAGGAATAGGCTATCATGTTGGGGGTCCATGAAATTAAAACTTATTTGAAAAAGAAAGCTAACTTTCATGGCAAGAGAGTATCTGGGATATTAGATTGATGACACAAAGGGAGTTGAGAATGGATCCTGGTGCTTACACACATTCTGTTTTGGTCATTGGCTCATATCTGTGGGGATTTGCTGCTCTCCTTTCCAAAACTACAAACAGATGTGGACTCATTGTGCATAATTAAGAGTAAGAAAAACAGTTTGGCCATCTGAAAATGCCTTTTTTCAATATTGCACAGTGTCCTTGTGTCTTAAAATGTTGGGTGCTGATTTTTGGAAGTGAAGCAAAACCAAAACCAGTTTTGAACCCATTCAGAATTATTCAGAGAACATGGATCTCTGCGTTCTGCATGAAAGAAAAAAATAACATCTCTAAGGCAGCCCAAGAACTGATTATACTTTGTAATACAGAAGGAATTCCAAAGAGGTGGGAAAGCAGTTTTAGGATTAATAGGGATATGTACAGGCTTTTAAGTTTTTTCTGGGAAATTTCTTCCCAACTAATCACTTTGTTTTGTTTTTGCCAAGGATATAAGCAGCAGCATTTAGCTCCCTGTTCTCTGGTATCGTTGCCACTGATCAAACCCAGGATTTCATTAAGAAGGGATTGGGTGGCACAACCCCCCGGCTGCTCTTGGATATTGCAGTTTGCTTAGGTTGGGTTTATTGATGAAAAGCTGGTAACTCATCTAGCTGATGGCTTGCTGTTTCTACACTGTTCAGCAGGAACAGTGGAATGAATGGGGAGCTGCATTGCAATCTGGGCATACCTTCTCTATGTAACGTGGCTGCTGTCCTGACAGTGAACCTGCCCCTCTGGTATTAACCAGCAGCCCTTCTTGAACATACTGCACCCAAAAGAATAAGCTGCTGTTTTACACTAGCCATTATACCAGAGCCTTGTAGAGTATCAGTTATCCTGTAGTGGGTCTAAGTGTGTTAGTTACTGCAACCACGCAGCTTGGTGTTGTCTTGTGGTGTCCTCGGCCAAGACTACATTCTCCCATAGTTGGAGAATTTGTCCCCACTGGTTTTGTGTAAATATAGGAAATGTTATTAATGCTTTTGTCTCAGCTCCAAGGTCCAGAAAGGCCCATTCTGTCTTTTGTAGGGTGGGGGCCAGGGTGGGTAGGAATACCATTCTACAGTTGTATTTCTGCCTTCCTCCCCAAGGGTTTTGCTTTATTATAACTGGGTTGGACATGTCTGTGTACCATGTCCCTTAAAGTCAGCTGATCCCCAACCAGGAGTCCTTTGTGAAGCAATTCAGCTAGGTAATAGGGAAACATGCCACTTGAAACTTTTACCCATAAATGGCATGTTTGTATACACCCACCCATGGTGGAATGATCACTCCTCCAATATATTAATCCAATAGGGACAGAAGTCTGTCTTTTAAGCTTGGGAACCTGTAATGTTTTGGGCACAGCTTTCCTAACCCTGTTAATAAACTGACATCACTGAGTGAGCCATCTCTCCATTCCAGAAAAGACACGTAAAAAGCTAGGAAGCTGTCCTTGCCAATTAGCAAGGAACCAGTGCTAAGAAAACAAAATGCCAGAATGACAAAGGGCAATTGAAGGCAAAATTGAAGGTTTCTGATGTGACTCTTAAGGAGAAACTGTATTTCTGGCTTACATTGTTCCTTTCTTAAAATGTGTCCGCCATGCAGTTGGATCAGCTCTTGATAAACGGGAGTCAACTTTCAATTTCCGTGCAGTTTATATATATTCATCAACCTAGGGTCAGTAGTAGAACAAGTCAGCAACCTGGGGTATGAACGCATTTCTGTTTGACTTGAATAGTGATGGGTGCTTCCTGGGACTTGACAAGTTGGCTATATTTGTTTGGTGAGGTCTTTTTTTTGGGGGGAAGACACCTGGATGAAAGAACAGTGACTCATGCAGAAGCTGCATTGGCCCGATCTGATGCAGCACCCTTGTGGTGCCAGAAATCACCAGCCTTAATTCTTTTTCTTCCTCCAATGTCCGCTTCCCAACCTAAGGGCTGTCGTATTTTCTGTAAAGTTCATTTCTGCAGTGGTCGGTTCCTTGTGGACTGTTTCTTTGCTCCAAAAGATTGCGAGGGTAGGTGGAATGCTGCAGTGAGTTTTGCTACCACTTGCTATAAAAAAGAAAATGGGTTCTCCTCTCCTCATACTGCGATTTGAAATGTACAGTACTGTAGAAATTTGCTTGTGGTTTTTTTTGCCCCTTAGGCTAACAAATTCCTAACCTCTTTCTAATGTGGGAGCTTTTACTAAAGATTGTATTTTAATAAATATTGCTTAATGTCTGTATGTACTGGTTATTGGAATATATCTATAAAGTTGTCACTTGATCATCTAGAATTGGTTGTGTCTTATTCTGTGGGGATTTTAGTTGGGGTCATATTTCTCAGGGTGCAATTGTTAGATATGCATCCAATATTGCAATATATTCTTCCAGAAAAACTGGTTGCGTTTCCATATTTTTGAACTCCACGCCAGGATTAAAGTATGTTGTATTTAACAATGTTTCAACAATTTCTATTATGACCAAAAATTATGACATGTGGTAAAAAATAAAGGAGTCCCTGCAGATTTTACTTTGCCTGTTGTTGCCGGCTGTAAGGGGCGGAATGTTGCTCATCTGTTTCAAGGCCATTGAGCCAGTGCAGTGTGAAGACATTTCTGCTGTTATGTGACCAGCATGACATCACAGAGCACTGTTACCTTCCCACTAAAGTGGTACCTATTAATCTACCCAACATCTACATGCTTTCCAACTGCAAGTTGGCAGGAGCTGGAGCGAGGATGGGAACTCACCCCCATTGCAGGGCGCTTGGGTCTTGAACTTGGGCTGCCAGCTTTTCCAGCCAACAAGACCAGTGTCTTACCTGCTCAGCCACCCCACTGCCCCATGAGATAATACAGTTGCCCAACACCCAAACTATGAAACAATGCTATTTTAGCTGAATGTTTTATTGTGCCAATCCAGCTGAGGATTGCTTTGAGAAAAAGCATGTAAACCTTAAAGCAGTTTGTTCCAATGCCATGCCCAGCAGGTATTTTCTACGGTCATATGTGATAAGGGAACCGAGGACTGTATAACCTGAAATTGAATAACACTCAAGCAGATCTGGCCAACCTGTCAAATGATCAGTCTTCAGTTAAACGAAGAATGAGTATCTTAAATTGCTGCATTCAATGTTATGTTCTCAATGGCGGTATCTAGTGCAGCTAGCCCAGCCTTAGGAATCCCCTCCTCTCTCAAAGGTAGAGTAGGCCAGTGTATTTAGATCCTCTACAGATAAAATGTCCTGTAGGAGGCTGGGACATTGCACAAGGCTTCATTTGAAATTACTTGTCAATTCAAGCGTTCCTGGAATGGCTGATATTATCCTGATCAATACAGGTGGTCCTCGACTTACAACAGTTCATTTAGTGACTGTTCAAAGCTATAGTGGCATTGAAAAAAGTGACTTATGATCATTTCTTCAGACAATTGGCAACTGACTCACATTTAGCACAATTTCAGTGTCCTAGGGTCATGTGATCCCCTTTTGACAAAATCAGTGGGGAAGCCAGATTCACTTAGTGTGGCTAACTTAACACCCCCAGGGATTCACTTAACAGTGGCAAGAAAGATCGTAAAATGGGGCTAAACTCATTAATAAATGTCTCACTTAGCAACAGGACCTTTAGGCTCAATTGTGGTTGTAAGTCAAGGACTACCCGCATACTGTGCAAGCGATCTTGTCCCCCTCCCATCGGTTCACGTAACCTTAGTTTGATGCGTTCCTTTTCATATTTTATTCTTCTTATTTCTGTCTGGATTGAGTCAAGATGCAAACACAGCAATCATAAAAACCCGATCAGGAGCAGGGTGCTTCAGGGTGCTTTAGTATGCTCGTAAACGTGAACGCAGACTTCAAGTCAACAAAAAATATTTTCCTTCTTTAATTCCCTCGGAAGGCTGACAGATGCATTTTTATACTAAAATTGACTTGTTAGTGTGTAGAAAGGAGGATACGGAAAAAAGAAAGCTTTTTTATAAAGGCTCAGAAACACACTCAAGACATTTGTTTCCTCTAATGCTTCTAGTCCCCTATTCATGTTTGGGTGTGTGCATGTATTTCTTTTTAAATTTTATTTTATTTGCAGTTCTCCGAGACAAAAACAAAGTCGGAATTGGTTGGGTTTTTTTTTTTTACACTTACAAGGCTCAGAAAGAAAAGACAGTGAAATGGTAAGAAAAAGGAAGGGAAGTTAAGTCAGAAAGAAGAAAAAAGATCCACCAGCATTCATAGAACAGACTAACAGCTCAGCTTCGCTTTTAGTTCTCAATAGATTATATATATATATGTGTGTG